>JAYRBW010072694.1:0-50084 GCA_036023295.1 Invenusta paracnida
TAGATAAATAAATAAACTGTAATAATATTATTATAGGAGAATTAATAAGTTTTGAATTGAGACCAAATATTTTTTTTCATAATTACATATACCTTATAAATTTTATAAAAACTCATATAAATTTATTATACATACCAAACAAATTTTTTATTTGTTAATATCTGATGTGACATTTTGTCTGAAGGGTGCGTTCGCACCACTCGCACCCCCCCCTTCTGGTTACGGACCTGTTTTATGAGATACTTCTATTAGGCATTAATAATAATTATTTCAGAAAAATAGTCCAAAATATTAATTTTGTATAACACTAAAATGCAACTTCTTCAATTTTTATTATTTTTAAATGTCACTATCGTTAAATGTTACTAGTCATCTTACTATTTAGTAATGTTAGATCATCATCTATAACTAAAATATTAAATCTGGAAAAAGTACACCCTATTAAGCGCTAAACGCTAGACCGTAAGTATATAGGACATATTACAATTTGAAATATCCAATAGTAGTAGGCAAAGCAGGACTAGTAGCTCACCTACCGTGCCTGTCCCCTGGCCCTATTCCCGGCCACCCCCTCACAATCAATCCTTATCGAGAATGGTCAACCAATGACAGGGCACGAACAGTATAAAAGGAACGTTTGTGCGAAATTAAAATTTAAAAATGCGCGGGAATTTTAAAAAGTTTGCGAGCACCATTCAAATTGAACTTTGTGAAAAATTGTTCAATTAATTATGGGAAGATATTTTATAATTAAGCGGGATATTTGGTTGTATTTCGGTAAAGTGCTGTTTAAATTACCAATTTATATAAATATTGAGGTACTGAATAATATTAAGGCTTGATAGCTAATTAATCATAATTGTTGGTAATTATACGATAATACACGTTTCTTAATAATTATATCAGTTGTTTTCATTGCATTTGAGAAAGTGAGATTAAGTAGTAAATAAAAATACATAATTGAATTGTCGTCTTTAGTTAACATCTTTTGATAACAAATGGTTCTCTGAAGAGGATAAGAATTTATATTATCATATAACGACTATCTTGATACTGCACAAGAATTTTTTCTATTTGCAGACGGGCACGTTTGGAGTGAGACTGAGACAAGGAAAGGAAATTGGTGGAAACGATTATTTGACGATTTCCACGAAATTTTCAGGATTAATACACTGTGTTTATGTATTCCGCTGATTGGACAATTTTGGTAAGGCTTTTGAGTTGATTATTTGTATTTGTAGGAGGGATTATAATTAATCAGTAGCAGTATAATGTTAATCTAGTATGGAAGGGCAGAGAGTGTTTCATTTACCAGTTCCGCGTGAGTTCAAGAAAGGGGAATATTTTTCTGATTAGGTAGCTACAGTGAAAAGTTATTGTACTCATTTTGAGGCTTCGATGGTTGAAAGTTTAAGTTTATTATTACAATTAGTTCCCGTGCGTTTTTCTAATACTATTTTAGAATAAAAAAATGAGGGGTATGATTATAAGAAGGTTTGTAAGAGGTTGAAAGAGTCGATTGAAGGTAAGAAGTCAACGAGTGCGTGTCGTGTTTTATTTGCTCGGTTGCAATTGCAGAGGTAGCGGATTTATGAGTTTGCGGATAGAATTGGCAAACATGTTGTAGACGAAAATCCCATTTGTAGACGCATCCAGATGAAATGCGTGGTTATATGTCACGAGATCAATTCGTAAAAGGCATATATATGACAGCTTCGTGAAAGAGCGCCTTTTAGAAGAAAGTAGCGAAGAGTTTGACGAAATAGTTGCTATAGCCGAAAGATTGTGACATGCTAGGGAGAAGAATGCGATATTAACGTCTACCCGAGATGTTTTTGCTATAGAAAAGGGAATGAGTAGAAATTAAAGAAATGAGGTCAGAGATACAAGATCTCAAAGATATGATGCGAAATTTGCTTACGGACGATCAACATTTCAAGGGATATTGGCGAAAAGAATACTTTTAAAGAGGATAAATTATTAGTTTTCTAAAGTTCGCTAAATTATTAGTAGATTATGATGACGTCTGTTCTAAAAATAAAAAAGACTTCATTAGAAAGGATTTGGTTAGCCATAAAATTGAAATGGGAGATGCACGCCCGATTAAGGAGCATACTAACGTATTCTATTAGATACGCAAAGAAAAATAAAGATTATGATAGATCAAATAATGCAACAGGGGATGATAGAGGAATCGAGTTCTCCTTGGGGTTCCAACGTGGTATTTGTTAAAAAGAAAGATGGGATGATAGATTGTTCGTAGACTATAGACGTTTAATGAGGAAACTAAAAAAGAATGTTATCCGATTCCTAGTGCGCAGGATATATTTGATGCCATAGGAGGGGCAAAATATTTTTCGTCTTAAGATATTACAAATGCGAATTGGGCTATTCCGATAGACGAAGAGGATAAACAAAAGACCCGGTTTGTAACGCCTACAGACACATCAATTTCGATTGATGGCGTTCTCTTTAACAAATTCAGGCCATTCATTTCAGCGTTTAATGAATACCATGTTGGCAGGCATATCGTGGAAGTATGCACTCGCGTATATTGAGGATATTCTTATTGGGGAGTTCGACCATAGAAGAGCATATGAGCGGGATAAAGAGGTTTTAGAAAGGATTAGGACAGCGGGGTTAAAGATTAAGTGTCAGAAGTGTATTTAGTTAAAAACTAAGGTTAAGTTTCTAGGCCATTGTAATATCGTAGAAGGGAATTCGTTATGAGGACGATAAGATTTCCATGATAAGGGATTGGAATGTCCTAATAACGGGAATAGAGGTTCTTTCGTTTTTGGGTTTCTGTGCATATTACAGGTTTTGGACGAATTTTGCTATGACAGCTAATCCTCTGTATATGTTATCGAAGAAAAATGAACCGTTTAAATGGACGAAAGAATGCCAGCGGGCATTCGATTTGTTAAGATATAGGTTGTTCAGGGCACCGATTTTGAGTTGTCAGCAGTATATTTTCGAAGCAGACGCTAGTGATAAGGCAAATAGTTCTATTACATGAGCAAGATGGGAAGGAGAAGGTTATAAGTAATGGTTGCAGATGTTTTACAGGCCCAGAAAAGAACTGGTGCGTAACACGTAAGGAGATGTTCGCGATGGTATATTTCATGACGCGTTCTAAATATTATTTATTAAATCTAAATTTATTTGTAGCACCGATCATTCTGCATTGCAGTATTTAAAGAGTTTTAAGAATCCGGAGGGCCAGATTGCGCACTGAATCGCTCAATTAACAGGATTTGATTTTTATATATACGCCGGGTACGAGGATGGTAGTAACGTACTCGTTGCCTAGAAAAGGTAGGCATAATAAGCAATGTTGTAAAGAGATAGCCACTATTAGCCTACATTCAGGTGAGTCAATTGGATTTTGGTCGCCTTCAAGGATCAGAAAAGCCAGAAAGATGACACTGTTATTAGAAAGGCAAGATAGTTTATATCTTAAAGATAGAATTTTATATATTCGGCAGAGTAAAAATAGTATTGAAAACATTTGATATGTGCTTGTGAAGAAATTAAAGCCGATATATTTCATTTTTGCCATGATGAATTTGGTCACCTGTGGGTGACAAACCAAAGAAAAATCAAAATAAATATTTTATTGAATTAATATAGGCTGTGAGATAGACCTACCTATATTGTCGATGCTGTGAACCTTGCTCTAGAGAAAGAGACATGATTAGCATAATATTGCTCCTATTGATGCTATAAAATTTCTCGTTTAAAAACACACAAAGAATGTATTTTACACAAAGTATTATGTAAATCGGTAAAATGAGCATATTGTAACACTTTAAACAAACCGCTTTGTAAATTTACAAAAAAGTATGTGTAACACATTTCATAAATCACTTTGTAAATACGCTTTGTCAAAAGTGTTACATATACTTATTTTGTAATTTATAAACTTAAACTAGTAGTGTAGATATAGTAGTTTTGTGGCTGTTATAGAATGTTATATAAAGATTATTGTAATTTACGACTGTAAGGTTATCTTTAGTTATTTTTTTTATTAAACTAAGCGTATACATTTGATATCCATTTTTATAACTATTAAATACAATTTATGAATTCTTAATTGTCATGTATATTATTATTTTTTGTCACGAGATAGTTAAAATGCCTTTGTTTCACGTGTCGCAATATGTCACTAAACCTGATTTTTCACGCCACATTTAAGTTTATAAATGTCACGTCTTATTTAAGTTGTTAAATGTCACTGCAAATTTAATTGTTACAATTCCTTAACTGTAGCGTGACATTTATTAACATAAAAGTCGCGTAAAATAACGGGCTTCGTGACATGGAATTTTTTAATTATCTGCCATGACATTTTTAAGAGACAATATATATTCTCTAAATTAAACAAAATGTATTCTAGAATTTAAATCTTAGAGTATACTAGCATTAGTGGGACACAGACAGAGATTAACATTCATTGAAATTAATATTTTCAGTTAATTGAATATATTTGTGTTTTAAAACGTTGTCAAATTTCTGTTCATATTTTATATCTACTACAAGAATTAATAGATTACTTTTGTCAGTCAAGGTTTAATGTATTTTTGATATTATTTACTTATGTTTTATACATATATTCAAATTAAATTGACATGTTTTATAAACTACAACATAATAAAGGAAAACGTTTATTTGATATGAAAACTTAAAAACAATATGCATATTTGTTTCACACAACAAAAATTGAGGTTTAAATATATGAATAAATTAAAGTGTATGGTTAAAAATATAAGATCATAATATATTGAATACATATTGAATACATGAGAAAATGCTCTCTCGAAAGTTATTCAGGTGATATATTAAATATTAAATGTTTATTTAAAAGTTAGCACAATATGAGATAATCAAGATAATAAATATCGCACATTCTTGATATATACTACGTAATCATAAATCATAACTAACGCTATTTATCGTATGCCTATGTTACATCAATTAAAGACAGATAAATATTGTATGACACGATACGTAAGCAGTTATCTGATTAGAAGAGTCAAAGAAATGGAACTGAATCCTTTTGTCTAGATTTGCTGTACATATGTGTATTATACATATATCTATAGATAACCATAACACTGTACAAAGTTTTAATCCAATTTGAAAGAATCACTTATGCCTGTTGTTCATATTTGGCATAGATAACGATCGGGTTTGTGGAATATAAAAGTGACAATATGAAGTACTGATGCATCAAGTTAACTTCACAGACATCAAGTTGAGGTCACTGTTCTTCCCACAAATCCTCTTTTGACAATGAAGTTTGCTTTGGTACTCTTGATTGTGAGTATCGTGATGAGTCTCAGTGAAGCGAGCACATTCATGGGAACTTCGAAGGAATATGAAGGCAAGACTTGCAAATTTCAAGTTAATTAGTAATTACCTACCTAGTAATTGTATAATTTTATTGCTCTAATTTTGTCCACTGTTTGTTAAATTTTAAAATATGTAATAGTTTAATAGGCTATTAAAATTGTTCACATAAATATAATTTTTTAAATTGTGTTTTAAAATGGAATTTTTAGTTATGTGGTTTTTTCGAATATTTAATTATGGTGACTCTTAATGGTAATTAAACAAATCAAGTGTATGTGCATGTGCATGTTCATCTAAATTATAATTTTAAATAAGCATGTGTTTTCTCCCATTGTAAAGGTAAACAGATTTACGAAATGGATGGGAACATTTTCGACGCGAGTAAGCCCATTGAAGTAACCATTTTCAATAAGAAAACTCACTGCACAACCCAACTTGAAATTATGCCCAATCTAGAGAGTCGTCTGCCTTCAGATATTAGTGGATCTCAGTAAGTGAAGATATTATATATAAATTCTTGTTGTAATTTTCATAATGATCTTCGATGTATGATGAAATTGAAGAATTTAAAAGTGTAAATTTGTTATGTACTTTTTCTAAATTTGATGAGTATTTAGTGCAACTATTTTATTCTAATTGTTTATTAAAAATGGTAATTTTTACATCAATGATGATATATATATAATACATATAATATGTATTCAGTATTAATTAAACACTGTAACACCAGTAGGTTCAATTGTTTAAATAATTAAAATCACGTTTCGACATATTTACAGAGCTTTATGTTAGATTTTTAAAGTCACATCGTCCTTTTTTCTTTCAAATATTCCTACACATATTATTTTTATGATTAATTTACTTCTCACAAATGTAATTTTATATATTAATTATAATTTAATTTTTAGTCTTTGTCAGAGAAGTAGCGACGTGGAAAAATTGCTCGCACGACGAAAACGAATCTGACTGTAAATGGAGATAATAAAATTCACACATTTGTGAAATTATTTACATATATGTATCACTTGGTCTTTAGAATTTATTTATTTCTGTGTTCTTGAAGTATGCCTTATACTCTTTTTTGTACTTTTGTAAAATATAAATATCCAGAATTATCAAAAAGTTTGCTTTTTAAATCTTACATTATAATGTTTATATACATAATATCAACTATAAAATATTCCAATATTAAAAAAATAATTTTACTGACAATTATGAACATGATATAGGTAATATTCTTTTATATTATAATCATATAGACATCATAGTAATCATTTGCATTTATATATACATGAAGAGTATCAATATCAGCATTGTGTATAACATGTTGAGAAGCGTTCAATTATGTGTAGGGGAGGATTTAGTAGAAGAAAACATTAGACGTAGTTGTCCTCGAAAATGTTCTTAAGTACAACGACGGAAATAATCAAAGCTTTATTTACATATTTAATTTATTGGAATAAATATATACTAATAAGAATTTGAATGTATATGATAATACCTTGTAATACTTGCAAAGGTGTGTTTGGTTTTAGTAGAGCAAAACATCGAACAATTTTCAAGGAAAAACTATAATATGTAGATTTTTTAAATTATCGTAAACTAAAAGTTAAACATTAAATAATATAAATAATATAAATATTGAAAAATATACAGATAATTTTAGTAGATTTTTTATGTATTATAAAGAATTATTGATGATTTATTATTTCGAATTTAATGGTTTCCTATAAATAATTATATTTAATAATGATTTATCGCATATTTTAAACTTTATTTATAATAAAATATAAGGCTCAACCTATCTGGATTTGAATTAAATTATAAAAAATAAAAATATATTACTTCATCAGATAATAACTGTAATGTTAGTATTCAGTACACTTTTCAAGTAGTATTTCGTATATATTTTTTATAATTGAGTATGGTTTTTGATTTTTATACGTGTCAAAACATCCATTGGTTTTTGATTGTGTTGTCGAATTTGCCTATTTATAATGTGTTCTGACTATTTTTCTTTATTTATGTTTTGATAAAGCTGTAAATCGAAACGTCAACTAAATAACATTACAGTTAGTAACTGATGAAGTGATTTTTTTTAATTTTTATATATTTATTTATAATGGATAGAAAGAATAACAGTAAATAAATTACTCGAAAGTGTAAAATATATAGAAATACAAAAAGATAAAAAATGACATATTTATTAACTAACAAAATTAATCTTATTTTTATCCCTTTTATGAGATACTTCTATTAGGCATTAATAATAATTATTTCAGAAAAATAGTCCAAAATATTAATTTTGTATTACACTAAAATGTAACTTCTTTAATTGTTATTATTTTTAAATTTCACTATCGTTAAATGTTACTAGTCATCTTACTATTTAATAATATTAGATCATCAACTATAACTCAAATATTAAATCTGGAAAAAGTACACACTAGTAAGCGCTAAACGCTAGATGGTAAGTATATAGGACATATTACAATTTGAAATATCCAATAGTAGTAGGCAAAGCAGGACTAGTAGCTTACCCACCGTGCCTCTCCACTGGCCCCATTCCCGGCCACCCCATCACAATTAATCCTAATCGAGTGCGCTCAGCTAATGACAGGGCACGAACAGTATAAAAGAAACGCGCGTGCGAAATTGAAATTTTAAAATTCGCGGAAATTTTAAAAAGTTTGCGCGCTCCATTCAAATTGAAATACGCTGAAAATTGTTCATTTGGGAAGATTTTGTATAATTATGTGGGATAACAGTTTTACAAAAAAAAGAAATAACCCGAAAATTAAATTTTTAAAAGAAAACATTTAAGCGCGTCATTCAAACTCGTATGGCAAGAAAATGATGTGGCTATTGTGAGTGTTCCCACACGCATGGCATTTTAAAAAACAAAAAATCACAATTATTATTACCAAAAAAATAACAAATATCATTTAGAAAAAAGTAGTTTTTATTATCATATATTATATGTATTAACACCACAATAGTTAAAATATACAATTGTTACTATAAATAAATTGGTAATAGCATTTACAGCTACATTGTATGTTAAAGTAATTTTTAATAACAAAAATGCCTGATAATGCAAATAATAAATATAAAGAGTTATTTGCTTTTCAATCCAATTATTCATCAATAGATGTTGAATTTGTTAACGCTATTGTACTTTACCTTAACAGAAACTATAAAATAGCATTAAAAGGTTTTTCAGTATACAATACCATAAGAAATGTATCAGTTAAAAACAACAAACTGTAATATACAGAAGGGAATAAAATGTTAACCTTTCCAGAAGGAAGTTATGAAATAGATTGATTAATTAATTATAATTAGCTTCAAAAATAGGTCAAAATAAAATAAAATTTGAACCAGAAATATAATGAGTAAAATTAAATTTGTATTAGATAAAAAATATTCGGTTGGTTTTGGTGTCAATAATTCAATCGCTTAAATTCAAGGATTTGAAAGAACAAAGTATCCAATAACAACCATAGCACCAAACAGAGAAAACATTCAAAATGATATACTATATCAAATCAATATTATTCATTGAAATATAATTGATGGGAGATATATCGCTAAACAAAAAAATGTGTAGTTTACCAGCTTTTAATGCTTTTTTAGTTTTTTTTAAACTAAGACATAAAATCATTGAAACTCAATTAAAATCCATCCATTTTCATTTAATTATTAAAGGTATTAGCAATATATACATTTATATGTAAAAAATCAAAATCGAAATTATATTGACTTTAGAGATGAAGAAATTACAAGTCAACTACATTTTGAACAGGTGTGAACCCCTCTCCGAATGAGATAAGCGCAAGCGCCGCGCAGAACGCAAAGTATAACTCGGGTGAATAGAGAAACAAGCGAAACCGATAGTTCAATTTCACCTTTTTTCTCTAAAGAAAATGCCAATTCAAAAATTAATGTATAAAATTTGAAAGTGAAAGAGGATGGAAAACCAAAACATATTACTTTTGAAAATAAAAAGTATTTCATCTCAAAAGATATAATTAATCTTTATAAAAATAAACCAATGAATTCAATTGATACCAGCACTTTTAAATTAATAGATGTTAAAGAAGGTTTTTTATCTCTTCTACCTTTAATCTTTGGAGGAATTGCTGCAGCAGGTGCAGTGTCAGGAAATGCTGCAAAGTTGCTAAAACAGTACAAAATAAACAAGCAGCGGAAAATACACAAAAAGAAGCGGAGAGGTATAATAGAGCAATGGAGAATCTTGGCTTAGGATTTATTCGAGTTGATGGATCTAAAACGGATTCTAGTTAGGCTATAAGGAATGGATTCGCCGTCATAATTAATACAGTAAATGATTTTGCTAAAAAAAACAAAAAAAACAAGGAAATCCATTTAAAAGGATTATTAATCTTTCTGATAATATACAAATAGAAAAACATGGTAATGGATGATTTTCTCACCTAGAAAGGAAGAGGCGTTATTTTTAAATAGAAAACAGTGACATTTTTCTAAAGAAGATAGTAAAACTTTAGCGTGCAAAATGATTAAATTTAATCACGATTCAATATTTACGGATCCACTTTTAATGTGTGGAATAGGTTCTTCTTTAACATTTAAGATGCTCTTAAAACCAAATTTTCTAGATTATGAAAATCTATATATTATACTACGACACCTGAACCAAAATATTATCAATTTTTACAACGAATAGAGTATATTTCTAAAGATGAAATTGAAGAACTGTATAATTCTTAAAACGAAGAATCATCAATTCTTGAAGTAAATGAATTAATTGAAGAATATAAAACACCTAAAAACAACTATAAAACTAAACTAATAGACGTTGTAATAACTAAAAATCGAAATGATTAGAGTTTTAAAAATATCGATAAAAAACGAAAAATGTAGTAATTTTTTGTGATTGTGTAGAGTAGCATAATCAAGAACTTCAAAAAGGTTTTTTTTAAAGGAAAACATTTTAATTGTCACTGTATTTATCAAATGCAATCTTTTTATGGGTTAGATGAAACATATATTAGAAAGAATGCAAATTGTTTTATACTGTTTTAACTAAATGATAGAGAGTTAAACCAAGTTGTTTAATCTATAAATCATTGAATGGATAAAGATCAATTTAAGAAGAGTTGTAAAAAATATATAGGTGAATTCTGATAACTATGACTATGTTTTTATTAATATTAAAAAACTTGCGAGAGGATGAGTTATGTTAGATTTGTTAACTTTACTTACTTTACTAGTTTCAATGGCTAAAAAGTAAAACCTTATTTTTATTATTAAAAAGAGATTGCGGAATCAAAAAGAATTATCGATTCAATTTACAAACTTCAAGAAATTCACCAGTTTAAATATTCCCTGGAAAAATCTGACTTCATTAAAATTACTTTAACAACTGGAACTAGTACACAAATAAATTCCGCTAATGGAACTTTAGAATTTGAAATTAATAGTCAAGCCGATTGGCTTTATCTTCCTGAGAGTTTTATAAGATGTAAGTTTACAATTAAGCACGCTACTAATGATGCAGTTCTTATAGGAAATGTCACTTTGATGAATTTTTTTCCACATTTTTCACAAATATGACGCTAGAAGAAAACTCAGCAGTAATTGAAAATATTAAATAAACATCCTGGAGAATTTGACACTATTTTGAAAATTGTTCTACTACTTAAGTGTTATATGGATTGAAGTAGATGGATTCCAGATACTTGTGATAATAGTATAGTTGAAGATCATCCTGAAGTACAACAACTACTGTAGCAACATATTCATCTGCTATAGCAAATGAAATAAATATAATCTAAATGATAGATATATTAAGACAAAAAGAAATTGTAATAATGTACATGAAAATAGATGAACGGGAGTTGTAAACTACAATCTTTCTCCACTATTCGGGTTTCTAGATATTAAACAGATGTCTGTGGGTATTAATTATAAATTTACTCTCACAAGTGGGGCAAATGATACTAAAATATTTTATAGTGCTAGTGGTGCATCTGTTAAATTAGAAATTAAAGATATGTATCTCTTTTGTTAAAACTATTAAACCGGCAATTGAGATTAAAACACTAGTTCTCCAAGAAAAGTTAAACAAAGATCTTGATTATTCATTTCTAAGAAGAAAAACAATTAGTACAGCCACATTTACACAAGAACAGTATACATGAATTATCACTACAACAACCAAAGCTGCAAGATATGCACTAAATGGATTTAAAGCTGGGGCAAATTCTATTACAACTAACAACGATCGTTTTATTCTACAACATGATGCTCATGCAAATTCAATGATTACAAAGCTATAAGTAAGTTTAAATTCTTTAATGTACCCAGTTAAACCAATAATGATTATTCCGGAAACAGGAGATTTGGATGAGCTTTATGATAATTATATCTCTACATGTGATGCCTTTGGAAATAGTTTTCGTATGTCATATCTAGATTTTGTAAATAATTATGCTCTATTTTGTGTTGATCTATCTGCTCATCCTGAAAACATCTTTGATACTGGTGTGCAAATTTCTATCGAGATTGAGAAAAATACTGATGTAGAGCTTAAAGCTTACAGTTTGCTACTTGCATAAGCTGAAATAAAGATTAAGATTCAAGATTAGCGTATGGTAATGATTGTGTAATCACGCGTTGTTCTCTCAATTTTATTGAAATTTTTCTATAGAAAATAGTAAAAATTTAACATACAAAATGAAATGATAAATGGAAACAATACAAAATGAACTAGTTAAGATACTTTTGTATAAAAAATAGTATATAAAAAAAAAAAAATTGCCGCTAAATATCTTGATAATGGAAGATAGAATCCTAATTATTGGAATGATCAATTGAGAAATAATCAGGCATATCTTGCAGTTGAAAGTAAAGTAAGATACGATTATTATGATAATAAATTAAATAAGATAGGTTTGTCTTATAATCTAGACAAAAAATTTGCTCCCGTAATAAAAAAACAAAAAACTATCACGGGGATTAATAAAGAAATGATTGAAAGAAATAAAGCTATTATAGAAAGTAATAAAGAGAATAATAGAGTAATTACAAATAAACTTAATGCAGATGAAGGTGGAAATAGGTAAAACACAACAAAATTTCAGAAGCATTACAAAGAGTGGATGATATTCAAAGAGGAAATAAGGAGAAACTTAAAGAATTAGAAGTTACACAAAATGTTAAGAAGTTAACTGATGAAAAAATTGAATGAGTTAAAGAATCTTTTATTGAAGATAGTACTAACCCTGAGTTTAATAAAACAACAGCACTTCATATTAGGGTAGATCTTTAAACGGGAACGATTAAAATTCCAAATTCTCTTTGAACACTAAAATTCTCTTCGAACAAGCATATAATAACTTGCTTTTTGATTTAAAGAAAACAAATAATAATAGATTAAAAAAATTATCTTAATTATTAGACGAATAGAACAAAACACTCACATCGATGTAACTGATGAAGGTTTGCAAGGCAAAGATAAAGCTGGATTGTGAAACTCTGCCAAAGCAATAGTTAGTTTTGGTAACTAACAAGTTACCAAACAAGTTAAGCGTTTAAAATATTAATGAGTGCATATATAAAGAAGAACATAATACTTCATATAATGAGATCAATGCCATATTGAAAAGATTATATGAAAAGAATGTAAATTCGATTGAAGACTATAAAAAACTATTGAAACTAGTTCCAACTAAAATAAAGTAGAATTAATAAAATATAAATGTTGATATGTTAAGACAGTCAAATTTTTATTACAAAAATAACGACAAGATTTGGTGTTTCATATAATAAAACATCATACCAATAAAGAGGACAATCTATATCAACTACAGATTTAAGATATATAAATGTTGATAGAGATACTTAAGAAGAAAATCTGAATCTGAATAATAATACTTTAACAAATATTAAATCACCTATAGCAGACACTGATGCAGATACAAAAGGATATGTGTTTGTTCAAATGAATGATTTAACTTATAGAAATTTAAATATGAATATAAGAAAAATTACTCAATTACAATATCCAACAATTTGTAATGATGCAGCTGGAGATAAATCGTCTAACTTCTAAAAATCTAGATATGAAACATAATAAAATTATTCAACTAAAAGTTGCTAACCAGGATTGTGATGCAGTAAATAGACTTTATATTGATAATTAAACATAGGGGTTAATCAGATAATCATCAATACTAAGATTGATGAACTAAAAATTACAAATAAGAGTTATGTTGATTCTTCATGTATGCCTTTTAGGAATTGATCTAAATATATAACCATGCATTTCATTATCAAAAAAGGGATATGCGTCTTCAACATGTTTGCCAATTCTATCCGCAAACTCTCCAATCCGCTCCCTCTGCAATTGCGTTAACTGAGCAAATAAAATACGACACGCTATCTTTGACTTCTTACCTTCAATCGACTCTTTCAACCTCTTACAAGCCTTCTTATAATCATACCTCTCATTTTTTCCATCTAAAATAGTATTAGAAAAACTGACGGGAACTAATTGTAATAATAAATTTAAACTTTCAATCCTCGAAGCCTCATAATGAGTACAATATCTTTTCACTATAACTACCCAATCAGTAAAATCTTCCCTTCCTTGAACTCACGCGGAACTGATAAACGAAACACTTTTTGCCCTTCCATACTAGATTAACAATATACTGCTACTAATTAATTCTAATCCCCCTTAAAATTACAAATAACCAACTCAAAAGCCTTACCAAAATTGTCCAATCAACGGAATACACAAACACAGTGTATTAATCCTGGAAATTTCGTGGAAATCGTAGAAAATTAATGGTGGAAATCGTCAAATAATCGTTTCCACCAATTTCCTTTCCTTCGTTTCCTTGTCTCAGTCTCACCCCAAACGTGCCCGTCTGCAAATAGAAAAAATTATTGTGCAGTATAAAGATAGTCGTTATATGATAATATAAATTCTTATCCTCTTCAGAGAACCATTTCTTGTCATAAGATGTTAACTAAAGACAACAATTCAATTATTTATTTTATTTACTACTTAATCTCCCTTTCTTAAAGGCAATGAAAACAACTGATATAATTATTAGGAAACGTGTATTATCGTATAATTACTAACAATTATGTATAATTAATTAGCTATCAAGCCATAATATTATTCAGTACCTCAATATTATATAAATTTGTAATTTAAATAGCACTTTAATGAAATAATACCATTTGCTTTGATAACTTGGGTAGGGAGAAATCGTCCTAGCCCCAGCAGATTATATAGAAATCCTTTTATTTTGGTTTTGAAGTGATTTTAAGGCTGTCGTAATTGGTGGTAATTTGTTTAATTATGTTTTCAAATGTTATTTTGAAAATTTAAATAACGTAGAATTTTCATATATTTTGCTGGGTCAGGAAGATTTCTTTGTACCCCAAGTTATCAAAGCTATTGGTCAGATGTCGGTAAAGTGATATTTAAATAAGCAATTTATATAAATATTGAGGTACTGAATAATATTCCGACTTGATATCTAATTAATTATAATTGTTGGTAATTATACGATAACACACGTGTCCTAATAATTATATCAGTTGTTTTCTTTGTCTTTGAGAAATTGAATTTAAGTAATAAATTTTAATTGACAAGTAAGTAACGATTCCCATATAATCAATAGTGTCAATTTCTCTTATAGCATTTTCCATTCGATCAGAGTATTCTTTATTAAATGTGGACGTCCAATTACATACTACTGCTCCATCTCCTAACAAAATAAAAAATTGCGCGCGTCATCTAAGTTTATGAGGTTCTATCTCAACCGGAAGCAATTGTTGCAGTCTTTCAGAAAACGAGCGCATTTTTAAAATCAGTTCAATCAATAAGAATAAATTTTCATACGCTTGTGCACGAAATTTAGTTATTATTAAATGACCGTTTTCATTAAGACATTATACGAGGTGATTGTCAGATCATTAACTCTTAAGTGATTACCTAAAGGTATGCTAAAATTTCATAAACTCTTAAATCAATCCGTAAATGTATGCTAGAATTACCTAAAGGCATGCTAAAAATTCCTTTACTCCTAAATGATTCCAAAAGTACCCGATAGTCAAAGTAATAATAACAAGTTTATCCATAGAAACATATATTATGTTATAACAAACAGGATATCTCACTCCAACAGATGATATTTACATAACAGCAGTAGCATTAGTTAATATATCTTCGGATAACCAGGCATTATCAAAGTGTGGTAGCTGGCTATCTGTATTTATTAGGTTGTGAACGCTATTATCACTATTAAGTAGTGGTAGCAATTGTGTGTATTATATAATCGCTTGTAATGTATTAATCTGACACAAAATATACTATACCCACAAGCAAGGTGGTGTGAGCTAGAGAAATACGTGTTCTTATTTACTACATGCTACCAACAATAGAATTGTAAATACTACACAAAGTAAAGATATAGCAATAATAGAGATAAGTGTTTTATTAATTCTCCCCGTCAGATGTAAAATTCTCCTCTTCCTCTTTATTCTCTTCATCTCCTTCAATTCACACCTCCCTTCTAGTTATTTTGCTGACAGTTTCATGCACTTGTTTTTTTAGATTTTAGATCAATAAGGTTCCTTTGATTGCCTCCTCTAAAGTAGAGATCATAGTCGCACGGTTACTTCTAATCTTTTCAATTTTTTAAAGCGGGTATAAAGAAGCTGCAATGCATCATCTCTGGTGCATTTATCTATAAAAGTAAGAGTCTCCAACATCCTACGCTTGAAAAAATTTTCAATATCTGATAGGAAAGCCTGCTTCATCTCGTTTTTTGTCCTGTTCTGAAAAATACATTTGATTAAATATAATGTTTGATATCCAGCATTGCAACATCTTTATAGCGTCGTAATTTGTTTTTTTGTTCTTAATATTTTCAGCTTGTGACTAAACTTCATCATCCTCCTCCACATCTGTGTTTTCTCGTTCAGATTATTGTCCCCAAATAGTTTTGATATTAAACATGGGTGAGATTATATATGAATTTACATAGAAGCATCTTCATGTTTATAAACATGAAATCCATACTTACCAGTGATAACTAAAGAAAGATGGATTTGCGCCTACTGCATAATGTGAATACAATGGTAGTAGGGCCGACTATGTTTGGAAAACACACTTTTATTGAGAATTTACTTTCGAATCGTGACAAACTATTTAATAAGCCTCTTCTACGCATTCACTTGTTCAGTGGTTCACAATACAAGCCGCTATTTGACTTGGAAAGACAGGAACTACTGTATGCGATGGTGTTTCTATAGTCGAAACATTACCTCTCACCAAGCCGTTTGATGTTGTCGTCATTGATGACTTGATGGAAGAAATAAAATCATCTGGGAATTCCATATTTCTAACATCTGTTTTTAAGAAGATTGCTGTAGACAATCCCTACTCCTATCTATTTGTCGATCTCCACCAGCTGATATCCGCCTATTTACGAGTGCGAAGTCATATTTTACCAGGAGAGGAACCATAATATGTCTATCTGGCGCGTAATAAGGTCATACTTAGTGGAAAAAAACAGTGAACCAATTTTGAATGAAAAAGTCTTCCAACAAATAGTTGCGCTTAGTGAAGATGAGGTTTGAAACTCAAAAATAATAATGAATTAATTGAAGAGAAATCGGCAGATGAAACGGAATTAGCGCCAGATGTAGCTCATCAATTGTATGCCTATAACCTCAACCAAGAAATCAGAAAACGGCAATTGGAGGAAGAAGCAGCTGGATTACCCCTAAGTCCACCTCCACAACCTGAACCTGTGAACCAATTGCTCTTGACAATTTATTTAGACAGACAATTGACACGTTTCTCAAACACTGTCGGAGCAAGGGATATCTGCTTCTAAGTTTTATTCAAACGAAGAAATATAAATGGGATGAACAAGGTCGTATTTTTTATTCGGATGGCAATAGAATCGACATATCGAATATATTGGACTTAGTTCGGTATGCTGTTGATAGAAGAATAAAGACAGCTCCACCAAATGGCAGGTACCAATTTGAAAAAGATCTACGCCTCGTGAATATAAATAACACTATATATTATGAGGTCTGACAAGTAGGTAATGCCAACGCCACCAGAATCACCAGAGAAACACCCATCGCCACCAGACTGGCATGTGTCAATACCACAAGCACCCAAAGACGAAAGAGGGATGCAATGAAGACCATTGAAAACCATTGAGGCCCTCGGGGGCGGCCGTACTCTCTGTCGACACAGATGAGTCGGCAAAAAGTGGTGTGGCCAATGGCGAGGCTGCGGCGGTGATTACCCGGGGCCATGTGTCCGACCCTGTAGTGGTTGAGAGACTGCAGGCTAGAGGTTCGAACTTGACCTCATCTTTTGAGACTGCGGTCCTGGATTTAAACTGGCAGGGGAGTGGCTTGCAGATAACAGAGTGGGTGGGTGACTGCTCATCTGTTCGGACAGCCAAGCTACCTTGGCAGCTTTCAAGAATGACTCTCTCACCTCTCTGGAGATGGGTAGAGACAGGGCTGCTCTGAGACACCTAGAAAGACCGCTGTTGATCCAATGGGTTGTGTCCTCTTTAGAGCTATATTTTGCAGGGTAATATTAGGAATGTGTTTACT
The DNA here is from genome assembly GCA_036023295.1 of Invenusta paracnida. Classification (NCBI taxonomy): domain Eukaryota; kingdom Metazoa; phylum Platyhelminthes; order Proseriata; family Coelogynoporidae; genus Invenusta; species Invenusta paracnida. The sequence goes on from JAYRBW010072694.1 coordinate 18,007, forward strand.
TGCAAATTCAATTAAGATTTTCAACAATTCTACAATTGGACTTCAATAATCCGAAACGACTGTGAAAGAACATTGCCCATGCTCCACTGTTTTAATGTAAACGTTCAAAACTGTAATAGTGAAATGTCCTTATACTTGTTATAAATGAAATTTATTTATTTCTATGGATAAACTGGTTATTTTTGTTTCTTCTATATTTTATATTTACCAGTGTGCATAAGGCTAAATAAAAGTCAAGTTATATATAGAGAGAAATAAAACGTATAATTTATGGGTATAGAAAACATTTAAATAAGAGTAAAATAACAAAAATTCTTTATATAAAACTATTAATAAATTATTTTTATATCTCTCCTGTACTAAATGGTACCTACTTATTGCAGTATATTCACTTAAAAATAGAATTGTTCACTGTATTGATATCGTGTTCATAAGTGAACATTTTACATTAATAGTTTATATTTGCACTAAGATATAGGGGTTAGGGTTAGGCAATTATATCAACTGCATCTAATGTAAATAAAGAACATACCTACATATGCACTTACACAAGAATAGTCTTAATTATCAAATTATACAGGTGTATAAAATATTTATTTGAATTATCCCATAGATCAGATTTAAAAAAAACTTTTATCGTATTTATCCCTTAGTCAGAAAATCAAAGCACATTTGCCCCTACACCACGAATTATTCTGTGAGATTAATCAAAACGATATATCCAATTTATTTAGTTTTATTTTCTCTTGGGGTAAATTTACCAGGGGGGTTAAGCAGCCTTCCCAAAGATTTTAAATACATTGAGGATTCATTATAGGAATAAATCATGGGATCTATATCTGTATGATATGTGCATAAGCGTATTTGTGTACTTTATAGTCAACTTAATAATGAGGAATTTGGGTTTTAAATATTTGATGTCTTCTTCTATATATATCACTATTTGTGCTATTTTATTTATCAATAAATCATTATTATGGAGTACTATTATAAACATATGCGTATTTTACACATGTGACCTTAATCTTGTCTAAATCTTAGAGTGGGCTACTCAGTGTGGACCCCTTTGACACATTTCCTAATATATAACTTATATTCTTGTATATATAATATGATAGGATATTATGGACATTTTATCGGCATTTTATATACTTTCTTTTACTGATTCTAATAATAGGATTAACAACATCATTGTTCTTATGAAATATAAATCAGATAGATTCATAAATCTATTTTGAATTTAATGTCTGCGATTCGGACTTTTGAAATTGCAGGGAATATCCCGTCTAACCTATATCTATACAAGTATATATACACACACAGACGTATGCGCATATTTCTGTCGCATAAGATGTATAATTAAGACCTATTGATAAGCTTTGTTGGTTAGGCAACCCTAAATACATTATTTATTTATGCATTGGGATTCAGGCTTCCTTTAAAGAAGATTTCTGATGTACATTTTACTTAGTGCATGCTAGTGTTGGTAGCAGGAGTACCCATTATATGGTAAGTGACTAAATTTGAATATTTCTGCAGATATATTTATATATATAAGTTAGATAAAACTATTTTTGATAAAAATAAAAATAATCTAAATATACATACAAAAATAAGTGTATATACTGTCAATATACTATTTCTTAAATACATGGTGTTTCATTAGTCACGCATCATAGGAGATATTAGCAAGTGAAAAGACACATTTAAAATGTAGTCTATTTCTAGATTTGCAATTTGCAATTTATAAAAAAATAATAATTTGTAATTTCCAAGGCTATCGCTTAACTTTGAAAACATTAGTTTTTTTATCATTTAAAATTTTTTATATACCCTTTCATACATATGTATATTATCATGTGTTATTATCATGTCCTATAATGCTTGACTAAACACCCTGTATAATATAATATGTTAATAGTTGTTTTAGTTTTTTACAGTGCTAGTTCATCATATTTTATTAGTTAATTAACATGAAAACTTTTTATTTTAAATATTTTAGAACTGTTACTATATTCATGAATACATTTCGTGTAAGTGTAGAAAATATTTAGACAAATAAATTAGAGATTGCTTGTTAACAATATACAATTTTTGAAAAAAATATAATAATAATTTTGGTACATGAATACATGCGTAGAGTAAATTCATAAAGATTACCATTTAAATAAGCAGATGAATTTTGATATATATGTTTGTATATTCAATAGTATACTTATTATTGAATAGTATTTAAATATTTAAAGGTTACATTTTTAGCCCACTATGTGTTCCAATTATACACGTATAATTAGTGATATTAAAATCTACTTCTACAATAAGATTGAATAAATCTAATGTGATTGTCTCTTTTTTGTCATTAATTCTAATTAAGTATGTCTGGCATAGATATTGTAGATGCTATGCATAATTATATCAACAAGACCCATTAACTAGGAAAATTATCCATCACAAGCATTGTTTTAAAATGTTCATTATATGTGAAATATCTATTCGCTTGATTAGGTAAATAAAGGAGTATCCTGTCAAGGAATAGAATAATTACACACGCGGAATACTTTTCTTAACATATAATCAATTTAATTGGCTCCAATTAGCCGCGTTCAAGTGTCTGTTCCTAATGCTATATGTATTAACTATCATTGTCTTTGAACACTTTGGTGGTCACAAAAAATACCTGCTAGCCTCTTGACAAGTTTTTAGAAGATTGTAAGAGAAGTATGTCTATACATAAACAAACTCAGCACATCGTACTACAACCATCGTATACAAGAGGATATTTAGTTTATAGTTTACAAGTGTATTACAACAAAAGTATTTTACAAAAGTTCCGCAAGCAGCTAGTGTTAGCATATATCTGTGAAAACATTGAAGATCTGGTAGATTCGTAAATTAGCTTCCATGTGGGGTTACAAGAGATGATACTTACCAACACTCCGCCCATTAGCGATTTTGCATAGTTTCAATGTCTGCAATTGGGTCAGTTGAAGACTAAATAACTGAGAATTACAGCGTTATTAACTACGTTTTAATATTATGATTGCTGTGTCACATCCAAGATTAAGGCGTTGGATTTGGGTCTCCTTTGTATTTTGAAAACAGGCAGAAATTTGCGGTTGTTATAACTTATAATTATACACGTTTTTGGAGCTTATTATGGAGTTGCTCCTCCCAATAAGTATCTTGTATCCAGTAATTCAAGGAGATACCGTAAAAGAAGACTCATAATGATGAACTTCCACTGTAAGCAAACTGAAGTTTCACAAAAGTAAATCAACTTGTACCGACTGGAATTTATTAATAAAGTTCCGACGCAAATTATCTTGCCTACATATAACATAGATTCTTTCTTCCCATTATTCCAGAAATATTAGATTTTAGTTTGCAATACCAGGCAAGGCACTCAAACTATCTGGAAGAAGAAGAAGATATCCTGTTCGGATTTATTGCTTCCCTAGAGGATATTATCGAAGTCCTATTGTGAATCATGATAATTAGGAAGATGGATAAAATTCCACGAAAGGCGTTGACTGTTGACGAAGAACTTTTGACAGAGTATAGTTACTCGAAGAAAGTAGGCAATTATCTCATCGGGAAATCGATTGGGCATGGATCCTTTGCCAAGGTCAGAGAATCCCTGCATACAGTCACTGGAGAGAAGGTATTTATAAAAGTCTATATTTAAAGATTAAACATAGTTAATATATTGGTCACTTTAGAGACAAATAATTACTGTAATTGAGAAAGAAAATACAAAAAGAATAAAAAATTTTAACCAAGTTTTGGTAGGAGATTTGATAAATGTATAGCATTTTATCATATATTAAATAGTTTTTAATATATCAAAAAAATTTATGTTTTTTTTTAAATTAAAAATCAAACAATAAAATTATTGATTTATTTTTATTTGTTTAATAAAAAAATAGGAACTTTTTTTTTATGCAAAAAGTAATTAGATAAAATAGAAATATTATACTTATGCCAAAATTAAACTAATTGTGAATTATATTAAATTAATATAATACTTAACACCAATTCCTCTTGCATTTTGTTAATATTTTTAATTCTGGTGGTACATGCAAAGATAGAATAAATATGTATAAGATATAGTTTCTGCTAAAATTAAATCATTTCTAGCTTTCTAAACAAATATAATATTAAAATTTAATTTAATTTAGTTTAGTTTAGTTTAACTTTTATTTATTCCTGAGGGATATACAAATTTTAAAATATTTTACGGTTTAAAACATTACTTAAAACACCGTAACAAATACTCCTGGATTACTTAAAAACAATATAATATATTTTCATTTTCATTAAAAATGTATTATTAAACATGTTCTATTTTATTATTCAGGTTGCAATGAAAATAATCGACAAGGAAAAGTGTAAATCAGACTCATACGTACGCAGGAACCTTCGTCGTGAGGGTCGTATTCTGCAGCAGTTGCGACACCCAAATGTGATCAAAATGTTCGAGATCCTGGAGACGGAACACCACTACTATCTCGTGTTAGAGCTTTGCGGCAAGGACCTCATGACCCACATTCTGCAGCAAGGTCGACTGGATGAGGCTACCACAAAAGCCAACGTAGCCCAGTTGATTCTGGCGCTCGAATATCTCCACAAAGCCGGTGTCCTACATCGGTAACCTAGAAACCGTGTCCTACATATAATACTAATAATACATGCTTATTATTTAGAAAAAGTGGCATGTATACATAATGAAAATTGAGTACATAATATGTAGGTAACCCAAAAATAGTTTTTAAAAGTGTTTATATATTTACATGTGTGGTTTATTATATGTAAGTGGGGATATAAATTTATAGTTGCCAATTGATTTTAAATTAATGATACATATTAACATAAAAATATACTATGCATATAGCTAGTGTTTTATTACAAAAATCTCAAATATTATTTCACTGACTTTAGGTTTATTGTTCAATTGAAGTTTTATGCGGTGAATAAAAATAAAATTTCGATAATAATAATTATTCGTAAACATCTTTTCACGCAACTGATTTGTGTTTATAAAATGCGCAATTGTATTTTTACCGTGATTTATATATTAACATATGTTTTATATAGAAAAATTAAAAATTTAATGCAGGAAATTCCATTTTTAGTTTAATTTTGATAGCGATTATGTGATTACAAAGACAATATAAAAACTGAATTCTCAAACTTGTATGTAAAATTCTAACCATATGATGAAATACATTTATTTTACAAATATACATATGACCAAATAAATCGGAAAAGTTTTACAAGATATTCCTAGATTTTAAATATGTCAGGATATACACTCATATTATAAGAAATATATTATTTTTAAAGTATATATAAATATTAATAGTATCTATATTACTTGATTATATTAATAAGAATGATATTATAATTAAATAATTTATAATAAAATAGTAGTTTACTATTTTACTCCAAAACAGACAACAAATATTTGTATCGTGTAATTTTTGCAAGGAGCATTTTAAAATAAAAACGGAAAATTTGACCTATAGTTGCCTAATAAATTTAATTGTTATTTCTTGTTGATTTAAATGCATCAATTCATTATTACAGAGACCTAAAAGTAGAAAACATTCTTCTTACGGAACAAGGAAGTCTAAAAGTAATAGGTGAGTTCATCTACAATCTCCTATAATTTCATTTTCATCCTTTCTTCAACCCAGTACGTAAAACCATTACAATAGTTTACAAAGAAAAGATTTCTTAAAAGTACATTTTATCTCATAAGAAATGGGATCACTGTCAAATTTCTTCAGCTCAATGTAGGTACGATATCTACATAGTATCTTCACGGTTAAATTTTAATTCCCTACCTATTTCCACCTAAGAAGATGGCTTTTATATGGACAATATCCCACGTAGTTACAATAGTTAAATAATTAAGGTATTTCTATATTATATGAACAGTACCTTAAATTTAGGTCGTCTACTATTTATGTAAAGGTAGAAAAATAGCATTTAAAATAGCATTTTATTATCTTCGCAATTTGAATAGGTTGAAGAGATTCCCTATAAAGTCCTTTTCAATAATGCAGTAAAATTATTGTAATGTCAATGAGTTAACGGTGAGGTATATGTAACCAGAATAGCTGCTATCATCATATTATATGTGTTATTAACATATTATGAGCTAAGGTAAATGTTTGTTATATATACGTAACGTTATATCTCGTCATTATACAGTATGGTCATATATCTGCTTAATAACAGTGTCACTATCGTAGATTCGAAAATGTCTTGTTAGGATTGAATATATTATGTGAGAATTTAAGAAGCCTGTTAGTATATACAGGAGATAAAAGTTATTAAGTTATTAAATTCTAAGGTATAACTTTGTCGTTTGAAAAATTATACTTTCATTTATTCTAGTAGATATTCTAGTTTAATAAATAAATAACGTTTATGCATTCACTGAAATTAATATTGAAATTATCCAGAGAGTAACATTCAACCATTTTAGAGATACGTATAATATAGTAGATGCTAGTGCAAATTATAAAAGTATCGGTCAGTAAAATGTATTTATTGCATTATTTCATATAAATAATAAACATTATTAAAAAAGAAATTTTTTAAACAGTATATAAAAATATGTATATTTATTTCGCATTTTCATATTTATAGAAATAATAATTTTTATTCAAACAATTAATTCTGCTAAACGATTGATATAGCATTTGAACTACATAGATATGGCTAACAAGCAAACACATTCGGTTAATAATATTGTAGTTTTTCCAAATTGATAAAAAACATGTACATTCCAATATTTCAGATTTTGGTTTGAGCACACAAGTTCGCAGTTTCCAGTCGAGCAATGGCCAGCTTGTTACTGACTTGTGTCGAACCCAATGTGGTTCCCCTGCATATGCTGCTCCGGAAATTCTAGCCAAGAAAGCCTACTGCCACAAGGCGGACATCTGGAGCATGTGAGTTAGTTGCTGCGAGACTCTTTTTTTAACACCCAGATTAATTCTGCTTATTATTGTTATGCAAGAATTTGTTATGGCAGTTCTAATTTACTGTTTGGTGCGCATTTTAGTATCTAGTTGTCAAACATAAGGTAATTAATAACTGTTAATAAACTATTGAATTTTAAAATTGTATTTTAGCTTTTAGCCTTCTAGGAAAAATTTAATATCCGAGTCTTTTGTAGGAAAATAAGGTATTATTGTTAATATTACAAATTTTAATGATATGACAAAAGATCAGAATATTAGGCAAACGGTAAAACAAATGAATATTCATAAATGCTGTATGTATAATTCAGTTTATTTTATTCTATCATTTTACTGTATAATATTTCGGCCCAATTTTTAAATCGTAAATGAAACTTTCAGTGGTGTGAACATGTTCGCGATGCTTGTTGGCTCCCTACCCTTTTCTGTTCAACCGTTCAATCTCAAAGAACTATGCAATAAAATGATGACTAAAAACATGAATCCTATTCCAGTTGAGATAAGCAAAGGTAAGATAGTAATTTAAATACGTATCACTATTTGTCTAAGATTTAACCTTAAAAAGTTTTTCAATTATATGCATTTGCAAAAAGTCAACTATTCCTATCTGTTAGAAAAAAAGGTATTAAATAACACAAAAAAGATGTGTAACACGAGAAACACAAGAACGGTGTACATATGTAAATCGTTTTGGTGTTTCAGAATTTAAAATATTACAACGTTTTGGTCAAGATACACCATTTGATAAAACTGTGTTATTTAATACCGTTCGAGAAGCACGTGTGATTGCCCTGTTATGAATTGGTTTTCAAATTAACACCAAATGAGTGTAACAAATACAAATACACCGTTTTGGTGTTATTTAACAACCTTTTAAAGTTAATTAACACCGTTTTATTAACAGTGTATGTATCAACTTAAAATAAACTAAAGTTAAATTGCAAAGTTTATTGAGTACGAATTAAAAAATATATTGTTTTGGTGTATGTATATATATATTCTTTGAAAATTGGTATGCTTCTGCATAAAATAAAAGCATATTAATAACTTCTATTTGGCAAGATATGAATATAATATCAAAACAGTGCAAGCGTAATTATCTCTAAGAAATAAATAAATTTGAGTAACGATAAAGTGGAAGAATAGTTTAATATAATAATCTTGAATGAAAGTATATTTAACATTATTTATTGTAATCTGATTAAATATGCTGTTAGACAGACAGCTCCTAGTATACAGACTGCAAACATTTACAGTTTACATGTGTTTACAAAAAGAGGTCAGTGATTTGTGACATACGTATATCATTTATTATTGAGAGACAAATGTTTATTATTAATCATCTGTATTATTAATTAAGAATCTTATATCCAGACTAGTGCTAACTATATATTGTAAATATAAATATTTTGTAACATGAATATATCATTATTTAACTATTTTTAAATGTAAAAAGGCTAGCAATATATTTTTGTTAAATACCTATATAATATAGAAGTATGTATAGTATTTGTAAGATTTTTTATCACAAACGGTTCAATTTCATAAAATTCTTTATCCCTCTTCTAAACCACGTACAACCCTTCCATTTCCAGAATGTCACGACCTCCTCCATCGATTCTTGGATCCCGATCCAGAGCGTCGAATCAGTCTATCAGAAGCCCTCGAGCACCCTTGGTTCCGCAACGACCCTTTTGACGTTATTCCCTCCCCACTTATCTCTGAGAACTTCCCCAATCCTTACTCTACTGGCGACTTCAACTCCGACATTATACAATACATGGTTGCTCAACTGGGTTTCTGCAAAACCGAGGTGACCCGGCTGTTGATGGGCAACCTACCAAGCTCAACCTCGGCTGTCTATCATCTTCTGGTCCAAAAAGTAATCGTTTTTCAACAGCAGCAGCACAAGAAAATACAATTTTCTACCCCGCTTGCAGTTGAAAAAGTAGAAGAGAGGGAGTGTAGAGAAGTTAGCAAATTCTCAGAGAAGATAAGTGACGAAGCGAATGACTCTGTGAACACCGAGATGGCTAGCAATAAGGAGAACCAAGAAAATCACTCTCCCATGCTTCCGCCCTCAAAGCGAGGTCGAGTTCTGACGAGCGCAGTCGAGACCAACTGTCCGTCAAAGAAGATAAATACCACAGAACCAGGGGGGGATGAGGAGCAATGGGCAGAGGTGGTGACGCCACCCTGTGATCAGCAGAACCCTCGCAGTGAAGATAGAGATAGTGGGGGACACCTTGTGGTTCCCAGGGGGATTTCAGGGGGGCGAGGGGTGACTCTTGGAGGCGTCAAGGTGGTCACATCCCTGCCTTTGTCGCGGCCACAGACTTGTAATGTCAGTGAGAGGGACTCAGAGTCTAGTAATGTGGTGAGTTGGTTACTTTATCGATTGCAATACCCATGTCGTTCATCTTTTCTAAATATACCTATAGTATCAAAAAGGTAAAAATGGTAGAATTTATTATATTTAATTTTATAGCATCAGTCATGAGTTTTTAGTGATTCATAAATAATGAGTATCTCCCCTTCTATATTAGGAAAATTAATTTACTTAATATGAGGTTTAATAATTTTGATATATAATAAATATCTGGCGTTCTATACGCAATAGGAAAGTTGTCTGCACTTTTAAATGTAACAATATTGGTTTATAGAAATATAAAATTTTATAAGTATTTAATTATTTTTTAAAGTATATTGTTGTGTATGAATAAATTAAGCAACTTGTAATTTAAAGGAATGAATGGAATCTGTTTCAGAGCGTGAGTTGGATTCTAGAAATTGTAAACCTCATAATTTAGTTGATTGAAAAATGTACGATATTGAAGATTTAGGCTATACATCTTATGCATAATTGGATAGTTACAAATTATTATATTTGGAATTTATCCATTTAAAATATTTGTCATACTTTTTGTAGTATTGTGTGACATGTAACATTATTGTAACATGTGTTGTATCTTTTTTTGTATAATATATACAAAATCGGAAATGGAATTATTTATGGTTTCATTAGGGTATGAATTTTGTGATCTCCTTTGATTGAAATATATGGTCTTAGTATGGTCTCCGTAAAAATTTGAATAATCTAAAATCTTAATAGGCAAGTTTATTAAATTCTTATTTACATACATATTATTCCACAAAATAGAATCTGCCCAGCGACTCAGACATGAAGGCCCCTAAGTACCGCCTGCTACGCCGAAAGACCGGGAAACCGAACAGCTGTGTAGTTGTGGCAGCTTCGGATGCAGCAGTCCCTTTCTCAGGGACGACGACAGAGAAGAAAAAAGCTTATGTGGTCAACATGATACAGCGAGACCGGGCTGACATACCGACACCTGTGGGTGCATGGATGACCAAGCCATCGGGTGAGGGATCGATCAATCAATATATTATTAAATGCATAAGCACCTAAATTGATTAATCTGCGAAATTTTTATTTATTAAAAATTGCTGTACATACGTCCGAAAAGTTGCTGTGCAGTGATCAATATTAAACGAGCAAAATATTATGTGTGACCAGTCAGTCAGTTAATGAACGCAACATTGCTTCACTTAGTTTGTATAGTATAGTTTGTAAATAAAACTTGTAAATAAAAGTTGAAATAAGACATTTTCATTGCACAGCATTTTTCGGACACTCTGTATAAAATTACTACATAATCAATTATACCCGTATACCCATTTCACTTGATTATATATATATATATAAACGTAATATTTATAAAAAATAGTCATATAATTAATAAAATCTATAAAGCATATAGTTTTATTTAAATATTCATGATACTCTAATTTTGAGCTATAATGACTCATTGAAATTCGTTAATAAATTTTCTATGATTTTTTAAATATATATATACGATTTTTGTATTAAAATACCACAGGTCATAAATCGATGTAAAATAGGTATAAATATATATACGACAAATTAAACCACAAGTGTGTCCAATAGAAAACCAAAGGATTTTGATTTCAATAAGAAAATGTTAAAAAATATAATTTCCAAGACTCAGATTTTATATTTTTTACGCCTTCGTAAATGCTGCAACATTTCAAACTGATGTAATTTTTACCCTTTGATAAATATTTCAAACTGTAATTTCTTTTTACTTTTTGATATATAAATTTCGTTATATATTTTCTATACAAATTTAACTTTTTGGAAACAAAATTCCTTGGTTTTCTATTGGGTACCCTGTAGTAAAAACTGCTTAAACTCTGTATAATTGTGTTTTAAGCAAATAAACAAACGATATTAATTAATACATGATAATTTACATATTTGACAACATTACTAGTATTAAAAATTCAAATGAGAACTATTTATGGAGTTTAATTTGTGATATCATTAAGGATTGAAATACAATTATTTTGTATACTCTATTATATTGAAACACTGAAAAATACAAGTATATATATTTTTTTCCATATATACCTAATTCATTTGGAAGTAAATGATTTACTATTTATTATATGAATGTGTTTTATTGATTGAAGCATATTATTGAAAATGTATTTTATTCTTTAAAGTTCTAAATTTTATTGGTTACCGGGTTACTAAACTATTTTATATTACAATTTATAAAATATATTAATCTATCTATATGTAAGAAACATCATTAAGACAACATTTATGATGTATATTTATATACAGACTTGCATAGTATTAAAGTAGTTTCTGTCATACGTCAAAAATGATGTCTAAAGATATGAATACATTAAGTTGTGAAAATAGTCGGTGAATAAAGAAATGTATAAATGTATATATAAGTTATAAATTATAGAACCACGGTTTTAAATTAGGGGGTTAATCACTTTAGGGTGTAAATCAATAAACTAATGAGGTGAAAAATTACTTCAATGGATGCAACAGCCTATGATGTTTACTGTAAAATTAAACAAAGCATATTGTTTAATAATATTATGGTGGAAGATCTACTAATTAATCTTTTTTCGCACTATGTGATGTCTAAACATTATAATAAATATTTAAAGATTGATGGATTCATTCACCCAGTCTTCACCGAGGTAATATCCATAATTAATAAAGTCATCGAACCATTAAATTTAATAGTAATAACAATGATTAAATGCGTGATTAAATGATCATAGATCCAGAACATTATTTAAAAAGACACCAAAGGATTTAGCATAATTACACGTTATTAGAAGCAGAAAGGCATAGCGCATATGTTGTAATAATTTCAATCAATTCAATCAAGCACTTTAAACGTACTACATATATTATTGTTTAAGAAGTTCTGTAAAATATGTCAAGAGATGTATAATAGATATAGGTAGAATAGAACTAGAGATTTTGTTGTTTTTGTTTCATTTTATTTAATCATAACTATACCCAGATTTGAAATATTTTTCTATAATCGCTTCAATCAAATCTTTGAGAATACCGTTTCAGATTAATATTTCTGTAAAAAACTATTTCTAAAAATTGATATTGGAATGTAGCTTATTTAATTTATTTTTTTAGGTAATCTAAATAATAAACTTAAACGTAAAAATTATTTGACTATTTCTAGGTTTTAAAGGCTTGAAAGGTTATAAAGAAATGAATTTACGAGTAAAGATTCTTGACAGTAATCATAAATTAAATCAATATATATATATATTTGTATTGCGATTTAGTACTTGTTCTTAGTTAAGACTAGAATAAATCTGAACAAATAACTATTTTATTAAGACAGTATGGTGATATAACAATAAATAATATTTAAATACACATGCCTTTTACTTTTTTTCATAGTACCATAGGCAACGCAAATTACGTAAATTAATTACATAATTTCTTATTAAATTAAATTATTATAATATTGGAAATAAAAATAAGATTTTGATATAAACTAAAAAATTGCACCATTAAAAGATTAGCACGTATGTTAAAACATGTTTACAATTCTGAAAATAAATAAATAAATATATACACATATATATATATAGAATAGAATATACAGCAAACTATTCTTATCAAGTAAATAAGATATGATTTTGCATATAGATGGATATAATAACGTTTTTATGTAAATTACAAATTACCATAAGTACGTTTTGTTTTAATTCTCATCCATTCTCTATTTCCATCTCTTGATTCAATTTTCAGAAATTATGAAATACTTACTTTTACATATATTTTGCCTTAAAACAAATATATATAGGTATATATATCACAGATTCCGTAGAGGCAATACACTTGTATAAGCAGTCCGCATATTAAGAACTTACGTGAATATTAACTAAAATTTCAATCATACATTTTAGCCAAGAATAATTACAAAAAAAATGTATAGAAACTTTCTCGGAAACATCATAATGTAACCACAATAAATATGAATCAATATATACAGTGTATAAAAATAAAATAAATATCTATGTTAGCCACTGAACATGATTTATTCCATCCACCTTCCCCATACTCATAGGCACAAGTCCCATGACCCTCTTCTCGCGGCCAATGTACCGGCCTCCCACTGCTGGTCAGTCCCGATGTATCCGTATCTTTCCCTCCGTAGAGCGACTTTCCACTCCGGGCGGAGGTGGCGGCCCGCTTACCGCTCGCAGGATGTCGCATCTGCCGCAGTTTTCAGGGGAGTTGGCCGCACCCAATGCCTACCACACCGGCAATACGATGGTTGGACAGACACAGGTAGGTTACAGTGGAGATGATAAAGTAGCAATTATCCTGCTCTTTAGTAGGTGTAATTTAATTTTTTCATGTAAAGCAAGCATATTTACAATTGCCTAAAAATAAAAGCTCTGTAATCTCAATAGTTTGTATAATGTAACACTAAAAGTACTCAATGAACTTAAAGTAATTTTCTTCAAATGTAAATAACTCTTTTTTCTGTTTTAATCCCAATAAATAAAATAATCTTTTTATGTAATAATTTTTAAGTCTTATATATAGTAAATTGGTTATATTTTTTGTTCAATTTATGATTCCTCGGTATCATTAACGTGTAATTAATTGTTTTTCTGTCTCATTATTTTTATACATACCTAGGATGAATATATATGCTTAAGAAAAAGAAAGGCTTTATAATGTAATGGTTTGGTTATAATATGTGTTCTCTAATGTTAAATTAATTAATTATATTTTGACTGATTTATGTTTAATACTGCGATATATTGTATGATTTGAAATATTTTTGTTTTGAACAAGCGTAAAGTTACCGGGTTTTTTTCATTTTTACTTTGAAAAAATGTTGTTTTAATCTTTCTAGAAAAATGTGTATATTTAAATATGCACTTATTTAGCATTGGTTTCCCGTATTGCAAAAGTATTATGAATGAATAATTAAAATAAATAGACTGAAACAAATACACAAAAATTAAATCCACATCCCGATAAAGAATACAAACAAGTATAATAATTAATTGATTTAATTTCATTTTGTTGACATTGTCTTAATAAATTAGTGTTTATTTGATTCAGTTCGCTGGATGGGTTGCTAGGCCGCGAACATCAGTCAAGACAGGAAACACCCAGCATTCTCGAGCGAATCAGCACCATCAACAAGCCCAGCGAAATGGGGAAATTATGGCCTCTCCAGGAGATGTTACGGTTCGCCCTCTGGCGCGTTATTTGCGTCCTGGGGACAGAATGGCGTCCACTGTCTCCTCACTAAGATCTCAAATCTATAGTGGTGGAATCAACTAATCCATCCAACCGAGAGACAACCGATTGGACACATTAATTATTCGTTTATACGTGTCAGGGATCACTCTTAAACATTTGCTAAATGTATGTTATTATTATGTTATTATCTATGTTAGTATATTTACTACATAATATATATGTAGCTACCTCATATTAAAAAAATGTATATATCTATTGAAAATGCATCGATTCCACTGATGATCTGGTATTGATTTACTATTTTATTGACCTATAGTTCTAGTAGAAAAATTACATGTCCATTAGAAATATCACTATTTAAAATTGTTTTTAGGTTGAGTAAATTTAATTAGAAAGTCTATTATATTTTAAGAAACTACAATCTTTCCTTTCAATCAACATTGTTATTAAATATGTGAGAGGTTTCTTGCATTACTTTGGGATCAAAGGATAACATTCTTCTGACTATACTGCATTTTGGACTCCAGGTTATAAATGTGACACTACAATAAGCTTTATAGCAATACTTATTTTATAGCCATTTGATCTAACTTTATTGTTTTTATTGTTTTTAATGTGTACATATTTTATAACATAATTTTTGTTACATTCAGAAAATAACCAATTTATAATAATTAATTTCAACAATGTATAAAAATTAAAATTAAAAAAAATAATATTTTCATTATGTCTCTAAAATATGACATTTTTTGTTTGTATATATATAGTTGTCACATGTATATAATATGTAATGTATCCTAGCATTGTATAATACTTCAACGAAGATGCCATAAAAATATATATTTTCAAATTATATAGTAAGATTTTTATCTAAATTTCTAATATTTTTTATTATTTTAAATAAAAATATACAAGAAATTCTACTTTGCTTTATAGCCTGGCCAATTTTTATTAAAATATTTCTATAATATTATATCAGTTACTTTTTTGCACAACTATCTAACAAACATGTATATGTGATATACAAACTAATTTAAAAGTTATATAATATAAATTAAGATAAAATATTCTGAAAATTGTTTCAATGTAATATAGTAAATATATTGCTTTAATATAACACTGAAATCAGGTATTTAAAATAATAATATTTAATATATAATTTCATGTTTTAATGTAAATACAAAGTTCTATGTAATAAACAGATGATGAATAATTTCCACATGTTAAACACTATATTGTGTGCAAGTAAAGTGTAACAGAGAATGAATGGATGATGCCTGCTTTAGTGCAGTTAAGTGGATGATGCTTATAAGTGCAGCTTAACTTTCTAATTACATTCATACCTTTTAGAGATTAAGTGCGCTTTATTGACGTGTATGATTAACATTGTTTTAATTTCAAATGAATGGTTGTGTGCAGTTAAATACGATACCTATTCTATATAATATATATATTTATATTATGCCCGCCATACTGTGGGTGAGAATTAGTGTTCCATAATTAATCTGAAAAGATAATAAAATATACACAAATATAATAAAGAAAGATCGAGAATCGTTGCTACGAATAGTTTTGTATAAATGTTACTGAATCAGGCAATCTATAAATTGCTTAATACACTAGTCAGTGTGTTGACTATTCAGATAAATTTGGTAGATTGTCTGGTTAAACCGGCAGTGTATAAGATTCCTGGAGTAAGCGACCAGTATAGTATATACACTGCTTAATTTGTTTTTTGTTTTCTACTGTTAATTATAATGACTAAAAGAAACCACTTCCAAATCAAATATATTTCTAGCAAATAGGTGTATGCAAATGCAGATTACTTACTAAAACAATTAATACAAATACACTTACTATTACAGATTGTGTCACTTTTGTAACGTCGACAAGTTTACTTTCACCCACTTTTGGAAAAACATTTGAGGAATCCTTGAGCTGAACTACTGAATCTGCTCTCGCACCTCACGTAAAGTTACTTCTTTGTCTTGTGAAATATCATTCAACTTTAGAAACTGCTATTCACAAAGTCTAAATTGCGTATAATGCTGTTTTAGAATGCCATGTTGTGCGCCAAGCTTGTATAAAGACCACTATCTTCTTTTCAAATAATGACTGCTTTTAGTATAATTATGAAAAGTATATAACGACTGCTTTAATATCCAGGAACTAACCACGTTCCCGATCAACTAAAGGAATAGGTACCATAATAGAATCCCTAACTTCTGCTGGCTTATAACACCTTATGGAAGCAGACTTCAGATTTCCTGCCTGTAATTGTGCCGGTCTTGCATCCTTGCGTTTCGCATTAATGTTTAGTCGACGAGTAGATAAAGGGCTTGCTTCATCGTTATCCTCCTCTTCCTGAGCTGCTACTTATTCAGGTACGAGTTGGTGATATACTTTTTTAGGCAGCTTGGATGCAACCGTTACACTCAGGCCGAGAGCTTCTTCCAATTGTTCTTAAGTCACAAGTCACAAGTTGATTCTGTCTTTTTCAGGCAGGTTAGATGTAGCCAAGCCATGATGTGACGTTTGGTCATAGAATGCTTCATAAAAGATTCTACCAATACCAGAGTGATAACGCAGTGAATAAAGTGCACCCCATTGGACCATCTTGTACATTGGTTCTCCTTCTGTCAACAGGCAAGCAGATCTTCTATATCTCGATTGACTCGTTCAACGAATCCTTGACATTGAGAATGACAAAGTTTAGCCCATACAAGGAGACATTTAGACTAAATGTTCAAAACATTCTGGACTATTTTTTTGGTAAATTCATGACATTATAACTTTAATAGACACGCCTTTATCACACAAAATATCAATTAGTTGAAATGCAACTTCTTTTCTTCAGCTGTTATAGACTTAAGTGGCCTGGAAGTTTACAATATGCTTGTAAAACCCATTTGGTTGGTTCTGCTTATCGATCAGATAAACTTGACAACAGGAAGTCATATTATTTAAGACGATTGGTTTCACACCACTAATGATTTTTAAATAACTGCTATTCTTCATTAGTAGCAAGTTTCATATAACTGGAGATACTCTCGTGCTACGTTATTTTGTTCTCTATTTATTTATTTTTCATTATCCAACATCCAGCAAGTCCTTTCTTATGGATATTGTCGATTGCACCAAACAGCTCTTCTGCATAAACAAATCTTTGAATGTTAACTTTTCCAGTTTTTAACTGTTATGTTATCAGCTGTAGTCTCCAAAAGTTAGTATTTAAAAAAGTAATAGTCTATCTTAGTTATAATAAACCAGGGCTTTGCAGTTCCAGAACACGCTTTAGGATGGCGTCATATTTCTCCATTTGCATCAACATTTGGCTTCTAGTTGCATTGTACATCTCTTCTTCATTAAATTTTTCTTGTAGTGAGCTCATTTCTTGCAGGTAAATTGGGAATCGTGTAATAATGGTCTAACTTCTCATATTTATAGCTTATAATACTGACTGTAGTGAACTTCAATCTGTGAACAATACTTACGACTATTCTTGTGTAATTGTTAAAAAAAATTGAAAACAAACACCCTGCGTTTGTCTGGTCGTTTATTTCAGGCAGTTTATACACTGCTGGTTTAGTCAGGTAATCTACCGAATTCATCAGTATAGTCGACAATTGCCTTGGCATCTTGTAGACTGCCTGATCAAGCAATGTATTGAATTAGCTGATTCAATTTATTGCCGATAACATATATATACGAACAACATGTATAAGTAAGTAGACACTGCAAATCACAAGTCACAAGTCACATAAACATTACATATAGGTATTAATTGTGCACACGGACAGTTCAGTGACAGTACAGATTACTAATTTAAATTTATACATTCATTTATCAGATATGTAATACATATTAATATAAGTAATTACGTATAATATTAAGCGTTTATACTTATAGTAAATATCCATTTTACAAGTCTAAAATAAGTACCTTAAATTCAAATAAACGATCTAAGTGTAATTAAATACAGGTAGGTATATGTAATTAAAATGTGCCAAGCTCTCTTCACAGTTTAGACTGATTCCCTTACAACGAAGAGGTAATAGCTGTCGTGGTTGACCAGAGACCCTTTGATGCCCGGGTTGATATTTGCTCATGCGCTATCTCCATCGAGGGGGAATGATCAAAACTCTCGCCTCGGCTCTGCGGATCCGAGCGCTGATAAAATTCATTGTAGATTCCACTCGCCGTGTCATCAGAGGCCAAATAACGAGAGTATCGATTGGAGCTGTGTAGGATGTCGTCCACGTCGTCCGTGGCAACCACAGGGTGAGCGATCTCCTTGTCTCCAACAGCCAACGGGAGGGCGGGAAGCTCGTATCGACAGCAGCAGCGTCGTTTAATGAGACAGATGAAGACAAAGGGGTTCACCGCGGAGTTGCTGCAAGCGAAGATTGTGAGGATTTTGTAGGCGCTCGGAGGGGCTTTAAAGTTACGATCAAGGATGGTGAGCATGAAGAGTGGATACCAGAAAAGGATAAAAATGGAGATCATAAAGACGAGGGTATAGAGCTTGCGAAGACTGTAGCGCTCCACCTTCTTAAGGATGCTCCTCTCGGCTGCGTCGTCAATGGGCGCATCAAGACCATGGTCAGGATCGATACTGATTGATGCCCTGACAACTTTGGTGAGCCGGGTATACTGGTTATTGCGGATGTCAGAGTAGAGTTTGCGCAGATACATGCTCGTAAGGCCAACAGCCAGAGTGACCAGGATGATCCAGAGGATGTGGAGTACGTAGTTTCGAGTGATGCCATAATCGAAGGTACAGTGCCCAACTCCGGTGATAAAGGAGGGATTCCCCGGTAGAAAAGCGACTCCTAAGTTGAGTATGATGCTGGCAAACCAGATCGTAGAAATGCTGAACACGACGCAGCAATAGTTACCCGAGTCTTTGATGCCGCTATTGAGGTCGGCAAAGACGTAGGCTTCATTCATGACCATGGCGAGGATGTTGAAGGCCGTGCTGGTCACACAAACGATGAAGGATCCGCCAAGAAGATTGCAGAACATCGGCTCTTTACCGGTGAGAATACTATTTGCGAAGACACGACAATATAGCGCTTTGAGGAAGTCTAGAACGCAATGGTGGAAGATGAAAGCATTTGAGGACTTCCTGAGACTCCGAACAAGTAAGATTACAGCCATTATGCCGGTGTTGCCGATGAGTCCCACAGTGCTGATACAGACCAGGATGGCGTACTCCATTTTTCGAAGGGGACTCTGCACCTCTTCTGCTGGAGGGATGTCTGAGTGGCTCATAGGATGGTTGGCAAAAATTCCAGCGGTAGTGGTGCGCAGCTGACCCATTAGATCATGATGCATAGGCGTGGTGATATTGACACGCATTCTTGAGTTGCAGAAGAAGAGTTATATATTAGCGCTGAAAGAAAAATGAGAAAATCAATAAAGGCGTGCATAAAATAATATATCATTATTGATGGTTAGTAAAACTACAGTGTTTTACTGTATTTCCCCATTAACTTATGTTTTTAATATGAAAAATACTATTAGCATTAAATATATCATTATTATTATAATGCTTACCGTATTGACTAGTTAAAAAATTCTTTAAATATTTTACGTCAGATATAATTTATATTTACGATAATGACATTTCTTTCTTTACACTTAGGAGTGATACGGTGAACGCATCATATATATAGAGCTTATTTCATGAACTTGAAAACATATATTTTCACTAATTTATTATTTAATATGAGACGCAGTGAGTTTAGAATATATTTACGTTGATAAATCTAATTGTCTGGTTAAATTAAAAGATAAAAAATCAATTTCTAATTAAAAATGTACCTTTTTGCAAGTGACTTGGTTAGGTATAAAATTAAAAGCAGATTCGATAGTAATAATTTAAACACAAATCACTCATCGATATTAGA
The DNA here is from genome assembly GCA_036023295.1 of Invenusta paracnida. NCBI lineage: Eukaryota > Metazoa > Platyhelminthes > Proseriata > Coelogynoporidae > Invenusta > Invenusta paracnida. Next base: position 38,517 of record JAYRBW010072694.1, read on the forward strand.
CATAAGAGATAAACCAAAGTCATTTTAATTAAAACATTCATTACATTTTCCAAAAATAATTTGAGTTTTCATATTTATAATACTCCCGAGGTTTAAAACTTTTATCTTTACGGAATAATTTTAATGTTCAAAAAGTTTGTTTAATGTCAAAATGTTAAATTGATAAAAATAGAAATATATCAAAACTTTGCAATCTAAATATTAAATTTTACTCACTTTTTGTGTTTGAAACATAAAATTAAAAATTATGTTATGGTTATATGTATATTGTTATATGCGAATGTCTGCTACAAAATTATAATATCGTTAGTATATATTATAAATATACATGTATATATAAGTAGAAACAGTTTTACAGTGATATAAATCTGATTTTTTTTATATAGAGGCCCTTTAAGTGTGATCTTTTGTTTTCGTTTTAAAGTTTCTATGAAAGACGACCCTAACAAAAAATTAATTTATGCGAAATAAATCCTATCAGTGTTAATGATCTTAAATAACACCGTGTGCTTATATAAGGACAAGTTATTTTTTGTTATTATTTTATGGGTAACTTATTAAATTTGTAGTATAAATATTCATTTATTACAGTTATAAAAAACAAAATCTAACAATTTGCAAATACTGTTTATGAATAACATTCGAATATGACAAATTTAGTGTTTCAATATACTAAATATCAATTTCCTTTGGAATGTCACTATACATAATTGCTCCTCAGTGTCAGCTTAAATTCGTTTTGAGGAATTTAAATATAATATTTAAATGTTCTTTTATGAGGCCAATATTTATTTAATGAGAATTTACGTATAAATGTATGATAATTATTATTATAAACTAAATGATTAGTTATTTTGCACCACAAAAATTGTTATAATATTTCAAGAAACTATTATTAATTATATTTAAAAATATGTATATTTCTATTACTAAGAATTATATTATAATATTTTACTTAAAAATTAATTATGATCACAAATATTTTATTTAAGATGTTTAGTATACATTTTTTACTATCTATATCAATAAATTTACATACATTAAATTATAACCTAATTATCAATTAATGTTAATAACTTTGTTATACTGTAAATACTGTTATGATATCGTTATTTATGTCATCCCTATTTCCCTTGCAATCACAGATTTCAATGTGTATTGTAACTATTTATAGTTATATATACATATATAGGGTTTTTTTGCTTGTAACTTAAATCATGTTTTTCATTTTTTGGTGATCTTGAAATCTAACGAGATTTTTTACGGCTTACAATTCAACTTTATTTTAATATGACTACTTAATACTTTATTATATTATGGACTAGTAGGTATATGTACATAACACTGTTTAATTTGTAATGTATTATTATTTTAATTAATCAATTTTTTCTTGATATACAAAGTTGCAGTAGCTTAGAAAAGATCGTTATAATAAGGAATCTCTCTAGTAATTAATGTGAGGTACAATTTTGTTTAAAGAAGTGTAGTTTGTTAATTACATTGAGTAATATATATAATACACCCAAGTTCCAAGTAACATTTCAAGCTTATTATCAATAAACTGTTCTCATTTTTCTTTCCAATTTGTGTAAACTTTTTAAATATAGAATATTAAATTAAAATTGACGAGTGAAATTTGTTTAAAAACCCCAGGGGCTAACCTTGATATCCCCCTGTTAATTATTCTACTATCAAATTGATGTTATACGTTATAAAGGAAAAATCAACTATAATATATTATTTTAACAACATATAGGTAAAATTAGTTTTTCCATACAAAACATTTGCATTGAGAATATGAATTGTAAATTATTGTATTTTCTGTGAGAATTATAAGAAAATAAATGATATCTATTTGAGATTAAATTTACGCGAAGGAATAACGTGATGCAAAAATATAATTTACTACAAAACTTTGTTTAAAAATGAAAAAGACATAATAAAATAATACGTAGATTAGCAAAAGAGGAAAAGGAAAAAAATATAAAATGAATAAAATATTGAGAAAAATAACATAAAATGGAATAAAAGTATTTTACTCTAGAAATTGCAAAAAATCAGATAAAAAATGAGTCACGATTTCCATCCTAATCTTTACTTTTTCATTTATATGTTATTTTTCATCGTTTTACTTGTGGTATAAGGTATAAACAATATAACATATTTTCTTATATAGGAAAATGGAAGAAGGTCGCAAAACGAATTAAAGTAACCTTTTCGTTCAATAATAAACGAAGACTTTATAATTGACTAATTAAAGTTTTAAAGTCATTTTTAAATAATTGAAGTACCGATGATGGATATACAAGATTGCGAGAAATAGTTTAGTAAGTGAAAACTTTTTTGCGGAATACTCTACAATTATTCGAGACGGAGCAGTAAATATTGTATTAGATAATATTTATGGAGAACAATTAGTATATAAAACAAACATTCATTATTAAGTTAACAAGATTTTATATTTTATATTTTATATCTTATAATTCTTCTGTTTATATACTAAATCATAGTAAAAATTTGATAGTTTTTATATAGAAATAGATCAACTTAAATTATTTACTTATTAAATCTCTATGGTTTTTTGTTGACAACGTTATTCAATGCTTAATAACAAATGGGATTGTAACAATTATTTAATAAGCCCTTTTATATAGTTAATATATTATGTACAATTGCAGATTAAAATTGCAACAAACGATATATTGAGTATTAAAATTCTTCAAACAAAATAGCACAATAAATTAATTATTCGCAAAAACTACGCCTTTGTTGTGATAAATATACGTTTTTCTAATATTATTATCGTAATATTTATGTATGTCAGTACATTATCTATTTAGATCAATAGATTGAATTTAGTTTCGAATGATAAATGTAAGTTTCATATGACCTTTACGAATATTACTTTTTATTTTTGTTTTTTGGGTGGTTTGGCAAGGTTAATAAAATCGTGTTTCTTTTATAATCAATACCTTCATTTGTTTAATATGAAGAAAATTTGTATAATATACATTTATATTTTCAGAAATATTTTACATATTCTGTATATATATTGACGATCTATGTACATAATATACGTTATATTTAACGCTTTCAAATAATTAAAAAGGGAGATTATGTTATAAGTAGACACGTATGTATATATTGTATGCTTTACTTGAATAATATACCCAATATAACATAATAGAATAGAATAAATACATACACATTGAATTCTACTCTTTCATATTATAGAAGCGAAAATAATACCTCTTGATCTTTACTAAATTTGATCGTGCATTCTTCGCGTGCATGCAAATTTGTTCGTCGTTCGATGGCTGACTGCCGCGGTAATAATCGAAAAGTTCTTATATCGTATATTCAATAACCTTGGATGCTATCGCGCGATGCAGTGCTTTGGAGGGGGGAGAAGATACTCATATTGTAGTTGTCTTAGAGGAGTTCCCTAGTGACACTCTGCTAGAGAAGTGTGCCACCATGTACAACGATTACAGACATCTTTAGGTTTTTCAAATACGATCTGCCCAAAAACGCTTCCTCTCACCATTCTTTCTTGCTCCCCAGTTCCCAGTTGTACAACCCCCCGTCCCATTCCTCACCTTAAACCTTAACCCAAGCTCCATTCTAGTTCAAAAAGATTTCCCCATAATCAAATGGAACTCACTCGTGGGAAAACGAAGTTATAACGAAAATGAGAAAAAATCGATCGGTGTCAGGCAAAGTTTCTGTGCACGACTGAAGGAATTGAAGAGAAAAGGGTAAAGGAAGAGAGAAAGAGTGAGAGAGATTATTGGGAGAAATAGAGAAACGTTGAAAATGTTTAAATTATTTCCAAAGATGAAGATGAATTCTTCTCTATCTTTTCGTTTTATAAGTTATTCAAAATTTGTGATATTCAGTGAATAATTATATGCTTTATATTATATATATATTCAAATATACAGTAAATTATAATAAATTTGTGTGAGTATGTGGGGAATTGTAGGCAGTTAAATTGTATTTTATACATATGTTCTATATTTATAAATTGATCCAATTAAGAGATAATAAAACTTTATAAAAAGTTAGAAAATATTGATTTAAATCATCGATATGAAAAAGACAATAAAAATTTTAAATGTTATGATAAATCACAATAGAACTGAATTTATTGTTGAATCTATTAAATCACTGATAACATATAAAGTAAAAATATGTTTATGTATAAAAACATAAACATAAATACACGGACTTGTTTTAAAGTATATAAGTGTTTTATAAACTTATTATAATTAAACCTTCAAAAAAATAAATTGGGCGAAATTATATGTAAAAGAAAGCAAAAGTACTTTTACTCTTTTTATAGATACCTAACTATAAATATTAGATATTAATTATTTATTGTTAGAAGACATGTATAATATTGTTTAAAATAGTAGTACATTTAGCGTAAAAGAACGAAAGAAAATTTTGCTCAAAGCTAAAAAAATAACATTATACACTAAAAAACTATATGAAATTCATTTACGCAAAACATAAATTCAATTTTTAATATATGCTATTAAAACAATAACAATATGTTAAGAATATTTAATATATACCTATATATCCATATTATCCATATATATATATATATATATATATACTTAAACAGTATTTAATACAACATTAACTACTTATAATATTATTACTTCAATAATGTTTCTATTATTCGTTCGTAACTAATGATAAGACTATTTTTTTATAAATAATTTTTTAGTTTATATAAAATAATTAAGATAATATTTAAGTATTTTTCACATCGACGCATCACAAAAAATGATTAATTGATATTAAATGTTCCCAAGATATTAAATATATTCAGTGCTAACTCTTACAATAAATCTAAAGATTTATAAGGTTTTGAAATTATCAATATAAAATGTGTTTATTTTCAATGTACGAATTGCTTATATTCTTCACCAATCTGCAAACCGATACGTATTATTCAGAGATATTAAATTCAGGGAAGTTTTTACAATTTTATTCATGGGTGACTTCATTTGCTTTCTAAAATAAACCCTGTCAATAAAATACTTTTACAAAATATCGCAACTTATAGTAAGATATATATATAGAATATATATATATGTAGTTAAAAATTGTAAATCATATGCAGAATATATTTGCATTTTGTAACATTATAATTTATTACGATAATGACAACTCACCAATTTTGATTCCCCTTTGACTATTGTAGGACTGGTATCGATTAATTATCGACGAGTGAAAATCGTTGTAGAATAGCGTATGTACATTTCGACTAGGTGTGTGTATGCTTTCTGTTGCTCATATTTGACATAATATCCAAACGAATCTTTTTCGTCAACTCCCGTATATTTATGTTCCTCTATTCCGTATGTGAGACACTGCTTCTAAGCTGTCTCGAAGGCAAATATATAGAAAACAAAACTCCTTCCACTTGTTGATTCTCTGCTCTGATCTCCTTCTTTCTACTCCAATTTTTTCGCTTCTACACCGATTCGTTTGTCACAGAAGCGAATGCGTCGTCTGTAAGTTAAGATTGGCTTCTGCTTATAATTCACTGGAAGCAGCAGCACGTCGTATACTTTATTTTAGCCTTCTTTTAATTATTCTCTCTTTCCACTTGTTCACTGGTCTGGAGAAAACGCACTTAGGTACATGAGAATATTTTCCGAAAGGCACTCAAGAAAAGACTCTCAATTGAATCTCACTGTATATCGACAAATCCTTGGATACAGAATGTCTAGTCTTTTCTACAATCTGCTGATTACCTGAATGTTGTCGGTATCTTTCAGCAACGGGTGATATGCATATAGAACGTATTTTTGAAACAAAAACGATAAATTTATTCTGTATAATATTTAAAGCTTTTAAAAAATGGTTTTCCAAATATATACGTCCAATGGTATCTATGGTAGGTCCATATAATATAGATATATTTATCAGTAAATACTAGAATATTTAAAAAGAAAGAAAAGTTTGTTACAACCAACAAAGAATAGTAATTCCGAAGACTGAGAAAATGTTACTTGCAGAGTTTATTATAGAAGTAGAAGTTGGGGAGTCTTATACAATCTTCTGTACTACAGCCGCTGAATGGATCTTTCCGGAAGCTGTTTTCTGGAATCTTCTGATGAGGTTCGGTTCAATTCTTTAAACTATTTTATCAACTTTGAGATACAGAGAGAGAAAGTTACAAACGGATCGAGACAGTTTCACTCAACACTCGGACAACTCCCCAAAGACCATGCCTTTGACAGGATAACAGCAAGATAACGAACTAATCGCAAGAACTGAACAGATTTCCTGACTGTTCGCAACTGTCTACATTCTCTGCTCCTGGTATAGGAAACTGTGGAGACAGAGCAGAGTTGAAATCCTTCTTCCCCTTCTGCTTCTGCGTTTCTATTGCCTACTTCTAGCTGCTGCTGCCATCCAAGAATAATTTGAGAAAAGTTAGAGAGAACATTTGGTTATTTTTCATAGATCGAAAGTAGTATAAAACTTGTCTGTCCGTCCTACCTCTCACTATATCGAGCATCTCGGGGGCAGACAGTGAGATACTGGCAGAGAGAGGAGGAAAATATAGGGTAACAAAATGAAAGAGATAGAATTGATAAATTATATTGGGAAAATAGACAACGAATTAAACGAGCCTAAAGCACTCACGAAAGATTTACATCCTGCAATATAGCAGAATAATATTTAGTTTTCTCAGGCGCTGGCGTTTTGTAATGAAAATATATGCATATGTATATACCTACATACATGATAAGTAATGCATGTACATTGTATAACAATGACAATTATAATTGTCTTGGCAAACAGATGAGTGTACATTATATTATCATAATTTCATTGCCTTTGTAAACAAGTGTGTAAATGCGCCATATCTAACTTTATTAACCAATATATACACAGACTACATATTATATAAATTATTCTTACAGTCATATATTTGACAGTCGATTGTAGTATGAACGTTTTACGATTTCTTTCCTTTACAAACGAGAAAAATCATTATATATATTCAAAGTTTGTCTTAGTAAGAATAGTAGTAGATATTTGAATAAGCATTTGTATTAAATGTAATATGGTGTTCTTACATCATTTTCGTACTGATATTATTTAGGCCCCACAAATTATTTAACTATTTTTTTTAGAAAATTCTATGTTTCAACTTACCACACTTGAATTCTGCAACATTCAATCTGTAATCATTTTAATTCTTAAGACCGATGAAGCCCTTATATTCCTTAACTTCCTTTTGATATATCAACATTTCACTTATTCCAGAAATTATAAAATTAACCTGTTTTACACTAAGGTAAAACATAATTCCACCTTTTAAAAACTTTTGCACAGACGTTTCAGTGGTGGGTACAAGATTTTTTAAAAGGAATGCGGAGGTTAGCATAAGTGAATTTCCGAATCATAATTTCATGAAAGTAATAAATACATAAAATATTTAATTATCGCAGAAATAAACAAGTACTAAATATTTAATTAATACAATAATCGTAAAAAAATGCTTTTACAAGTAATAATATGTATCCCATTAATATATCAAATTGTTCATTCAGTCTTGCGAGCACTACATATTAGAACACTTCACTTAAACATCCGATTGAAATAGCCTCATCTTTCGGATCTACCTGTTGGCAAATTTATTGACAATTGCATCTATATCTAATATTATATATTCGTATGAATGTACAATGACAAAAGAGCATTTATCTAAGTTAAAGACATATTTAAACGCCGATTAGTCTTAAAAAAATTCACTGAAGCATTCTTCCAGTTAACGGTAGCCACTAAATTAACAACTTTGTTCTTTTGCCCGTATTGTCTCACATATAAGTCTGTTGTACTGACATTTCCACTCTAAAATATTCTCAATAGACGAATCTCTTACGGAAATGATGATAACTCAGGCAGCGTCGATCTCCCTAAATCAAGCAGCCTATCATCCCGTTCTGGCTTTAACGAGTCCAAATACCTCGAAAGCACGCAAAGTCCGGGATAGCTGTTTTCATTAAGTCAGAAAATGTAAAAAGTATTTTTTTATCACCTTTAATATTGAAGCATGCGCAGTAAAAATAGACATGCCTACCTTTCTTGGAGTTTTGTCAACACACAGTCCAGAATTTCAAGGAAGATTAGTCAAAAGTATGACTGTACATCATAACTTGGAGTATTTTTATGCATACAGTTTCCTAAATTATTTTCTGAGTCATCTCTGATGCCTTGGAGTGTGGTCAGCAGATCCTAGATGTGCTCATAAGAAATCAACACATCCATACTGCAATTCTGTATAAGAATCTGTTCAAACTCTTTATATGATCAAACAAATAGTGGATTGTAGCAATCAAATTAGTTTTACTTCAACTTGCTAATAATCCTCATAGTTTCAACAATTGTATTTGCATCTCAAGATCTCTTTGTTTAAATAATAATGTTTTCCAACGCACTCCTGATAACATGCGAAAGGTTTCCGTAGTTATGTACTTCTCCACCCACCGAACTTTGTAAAAGGTCCATATATTTGTCTTTGTCATTAGAAGAGTCAGTCTCGTTGTAGTCATCAATCGTCCTTGCCAGTTCATCTTGATGTTTTGGATATTGAAAACACTTTCTGATTTTTGTAAAATTATTCGACATAACGTTTACAGTGATTGAGACTTTAGCTAACTTACAAAAACCCAACATAAGTTTATGACTGACTTTATATTAATATTTAGCATCACAACTGACACCTTGTTAAAGGATACTGCTAATCCAAGGTTCTTTCTAGCTATGTTTGACGATCCTCAAAGTCATGTTTGAGCTTGACAAGGTCAGCAAAGAGCTTCACAAAGAGTTCCAGTTGTAAATGATGTATGAACAAATTCTATGATACATTTAACAGCAGTCCCATCCATTCTTTTATGTACCGGACAACAATACCAAACTACTCCTTATTAGAAATGTCAGTAATCTCATCAGCCAAGACAGAATACTGTGGTTCAGCATATATAGTACTCGAGTATGTACGGGATAAAGTCATGCTGAAAAATTCTTGAGAGATAAGAGTCATTCTGTGCTGTTGATTCTACAATATATGTTCGTTCAATATTTGATTTCGAGAGTCAATCTTCAAGTTGACTAGCGTTTCATATATCCATTTTTTGAAATCATCCAGAAGATAGCCGTCTTTATGGTAGTGTAATTACAGTTCTCCCCTCAACTCAATAGCCTTTAATACACTCGATTACCTTCTTGTTATTGATGATCGCTATTCTCTCTAGCAAGGCTATAAAAGGGTTATTAAAGATCTTCGTTTTATTTTATTTTTGTATGAACTTGTTCATTGCCTCCATTAGCTGTCTGTGATATTGTAAGCTGGAGTGTTGACTGATACTTGTAGTAACATGCTTCCAATTGGTGAAGGGTTCAGAAATGAGCATCTTTGTCATATGACTATTGCGATCGATTAAAGCCTGCACTGCAAGCATACGATATCTTGGTCTATATCAAGGGGTAAGCATCAAGCCAATGATGTTGTGGACGTCTTCTGGAGTAGTCATCCTTGAAAGCTGGGTTGATTTTTTAAAAAATTTTACTGTTATTATATACAGCTTTAAATTCCAATGAATGGGATGTATGGAAACTCTGAAGTTTATAAAGTTCATATCTAAGGAGTTCCTAATCATCGAACCTGAATTGGATAATTTTATTCAGGTGAAGCAACAAACAAGTCTTTGCTATTATAATTTGCAGTTCTTTAGATTTTTATGAAAGAGGTGGCGCTTCACAAGCTCTGCCTTAAATCCCCAACTGTATTTTTTTATATACATATAGAAACAGATTCGTAATCTACACAGTATTTCTTACACGAATGGAACATACACAAACACATCAGGTCACACTTTAAAGCAATGAATTTGAGAACGATAATAAATATAAACTTCAATGTTTTTTAATTATTTGAACTAGTCTATTATTCACTGAGTAAAAATGATCGTACTAACATATTGCTGCTAAGTTATGTAATTTACTAGCAGTATTCCCATTCGTTTGCTTCCTTTAATTGTCAGTATGCAACGAAGAAAAATAATAATATAAAATCCCGTCATTTACTATAAGCTTTGATATGAACATCAAATTTGACGTAAAAGAAGTTTAGCTTAATATTTCCATGAAGTTTTGATTTCAAAAAGGCAATATTTTGAGTTTAGAACGAGCTAGTGTAAAATTTATTATATACGCAGTGTTTCAAAATAATTGAATAAGAGTTATATAGTGAAAATATTATTAATATATATAGTATTAAAAATATTATATGTCCACTTTTAGTTTGTCTTATCATACTCTTTTAATCGTATTGTACCATATACACGTTGTGCATTAAAATAAAAAAACTAGAAAAACAAAGTTAGCTTTGTAATTATGAAAATTTTATTTTTATTATATAAAAATATATAATTACATTTTTATATGTGTAGACATATACATGTTTATATGTTTATTATACATATAAAGTTTACATATATATATGAAATTTTTTACAACGTGGCATATTATTGTTTAGAATACTCTACTAGGTACTCAAATACTACTTCAAGAAAAAACTGTAAAATGACATAAATTTACAGAAAGCATGCAATTAGTCCACAAAGTGTTATTTACAGTTTAATTATTCAACCATTTATTATGACAAAATGGATATTATAAGAGGGTGTACAATATATGTATATAATATAAGCACAATTAATGTTCCATTCATTTAATTGGTAGGAAGTCAAAAATCCAGTTTTCCCCCGGGCGCAGTGGAGGTACAACCGAATATGGAGTCTGCTTGGTTGGAGCGGCTAACGGTGTCAGAGAGATCAGGAGGAAGATGAAGTGGCTGGAAAGAGATAAATATGAGAAGAATACAACGTAATGCTCAAAGTTTTTACAAATAGCTGAAAAATAATAATTAACTCTAAAATTTGACCAGCTAAATATACCAATAAGTCAAAGATATTAAGGTTTCCAACTAAAGAAAGGTTTATAGAAAACTTTAAAAAATTGGAAGACGAAAGATTTCCAATATTTCACAATTTATTTTGTGACCGTAGGCAATTGACATAAACTCAAATATGTGACCAACTATTGTGTCATGGAAATCGAATTTAAATATCTACAAGATTGACAACTAAAAAGGGTCTGTAGGTAATTATAAAAAAACAGAAGTTTTCTGTGCTGAGCAATCGATAAACATATAATATCAATATCTAAAATAACGGTGCTAAAATATGTCCTCGACTTTTCGTTGATTGCAGATCTAGTTTGTTATATTTGTATTAGATATTTATTGATTGACCAATATTCTCGTAAAACAGGTATATTCTGAAAAAATTAAGATAATGCAACCTATGTAGTGCTCATGCAATTCATAACAGTAGTAGGGAAGGAGCGCCACGATCACAATTGCGTGGGCGGGAGGGGCTGAGTCATGCTCAGACATTCATGCTCAGATGCACTTTGAGTCCGGTGCACTTTGGTACGACTGTTGCGTGGGAGGAGGGGGGGGTGTAGTCT
>JAYRBW010072695.1:0-26023 GCA_036023295.1 Invenusta paracnida
GCCATTTGATCAAGAACGTCAACAGGGTATTTAGTTGCATTGTAATCTACAATGGCGTCAGGTTTATTGTACAATTCTGGATTTGTATGTTTTAAATTATGCACAGAGGATAGCATAATCACACATTTCGACTGTTGAGCTTGATACGATACCAGTTGCAAGCCACCACCCGAATGATCAAAAAGGCTACTATGAATAATTCTATTGCACGTAAGAAATACACGAGGAATCTCCCTTTTCCTTTATTCAAAGTCCCAGTTAGAGTAAGACTATTTCAAAGAAGATTTTCTGCTAAATGTACTGATGTAAAAAATTTATCACAAGTTATATTTCTCCCAGTTTTGAAAAATGGTCGACAAAGCTGCAGGAACACCCGTTCTCCTTGATTGCGTTCAACTGGTTCATCTGGACGCCGCCGAAGATTATCAGGGTGGCCACTTTCAGGTCCAAATTATTTTTACTTGCTTTTCCTTGACAGGAATGAGAAAAGAGCAGACAAGAACGAAAATTACTGAACAATTAATGTAGGCATGTATTTACACAAGGGGAGGTACAATCTTAATTATATATATATAATATACAGTAAACATGTAGAATCGATGGCATAAAGTGTAAAGCGCTAATCGTAAGAATAGCACAACCATTGTATATAATATCTACATGAAGGCAGATAAAATGTCTTGCAAGATGAATATTGAATATGAATAAGATATTGGAAAGCTGGCGGACAAAGTTTTGGGTATGTTTGTACATGCACATCTGGACCAAACTCGGCTCACATGTAATACTGGCAGAACGGCTTCCTTGAGCAGCAGACACTTCTGAAATACAAAAAAATATGATAAATATTTTTAGAGAATCAAGGGAGGTTTTTACTAAGATTTCTAAAATCATACTTACTGATATAATAAACAAGCAAATATATACAATGTGCAATAGGACCTACCATCTCATAGGCAACAAATTCCTAAAAAATAAAGGGGTAAAGTGAAGTACTAAAGTTTCCTTGGGTAGCAAAAATCAACAGTATGGTTTAGTAGGGCATACGATAAGGAATGAAAAACTTTTATCTGAAGTTTCAACTTTGAATTCTACATGGCAAATGGTAAAACAGTACTTTGTGAGATAGGGAAGTTCTGAGTTCTTTCAAATAGAGAGATCGTAGAAGCTGCATGACTTAACAGACACAGTTCTTATGAACAAGTACATTAAAGTCGCGTACATTTTAGAGCTCACAATATTTGGATAAAATATCAAATACCAATAATTGGTATTTGTATCCCTTTTCTGCTTTATACAACAGCTGTAATTGGCTGTTGTATAAAGCAGAAAAGGGAGTGACAATTCACATAAAGATCTGGTAACGCACCTTACTATATACTACTGATATATATATATATATATATTAGTAGTATAAAATAGTAGTAATCTATTATAGTAATAGCATTCTGCTAGTGGGTTTGTATTTTTTAATGTCTTGTAATAATATAGATTATATTATTACAAGCCATTAAAAAAATACAAGCCCACTAACAGAATACAAGCCTCTAAATAGATACAAATAATACAAGCTGAAAATACAAGCCAACTAACTCAAAGAAAAATATTACAAGCCAATAAGTTTAGTTGGTACTTATAATTTATTATAACATATAATTTTTATATTCTCTATAATAATTATAATACAAGCCGCATAATTTTTAACAAACCGCTTTTTAGAATGTATATAATATATTCATATACATATTCAGATTTATAAATTTCTGACTTATAATCATCTCTCGCAGAGTCGTACTCGACGTCACTTGTCTGAGTACAACCATGTAGAAGCCGAGTGTCCATTTATCGATTTCAACGACCTTCTCAATCGGCTCGAAGATCTAGTTACCGACGTGGTAACTCGTGTATTGGCAAAAGCGGGGGATCTTCTTCGAGAAGTCAATCCAGTGAGTTAAACAAAATTGATCTGTATTTTCATCTGTATTATTTATAGATTTTCATTAATAAATTATGTGTTATTTATAAATAATCTACGATACTAAAAGAACTCGTCAAAATAGTAGAGTAAAAAAAGGTACATTTTTTACACATTTGTAAACTATATCAGTTTGATTAACATTAACAAAATTATATTAAAATTAGCATTACAAAATTATATTAAAATTAGCATTACAAAATATAATAATTGTTCGCTGTATAAAAATTAGTTGTTTGGTGAAAATTATTCGTAATAATATGGTGATTCTGATTTACCCCTTTTTTAGTTTTACACTATGGCTGATTACTCTACACCATAGCTGTTTTCTTCCGTTTCATATAAATAGACCATTATAGTCAGAAAGTCGATAAGTACGAGAACCTATATATTACGCGATTTGACTTCAGTGGATAAATACTAACTATTTATAAGTAGTAACGTTTGAATTTTTATAACTTTTGGTACTGCTCTTATGTAAAACTTTTTGTTATTAATTATTTACTATGGTAAAAATGTGTAACTCAAAACAAATAACTACAAGTTAATAGGTCAATCAATTGGAACTATTGATTGGTTGATAAATAACATTTCTTCCTACATTACTATCAAATATCATTGTAATAATGATTCGTAATGCATTTCGTTTATTGTCAACTACACACGAAATAATTCGTCAGTGCTTATCAGTAAAATGGTTGTCATTCCTTTTTGTCGCTATAGTGTATTTATTTTTTGGGCTTGTTTATTTTGAGTATAATTTAATTACTATTTTTATATTAATTTTTAATGAAATTGTGGAACTTAATAGATATAACTATGTTTATCTATTCTATATTGTAACATTATTTTTCTATGTTATAATCACACAATCTGCATAGTAGACCTGTTTATAATATTTTCTCTTCTTACTCAATAGGACTTTGTCGAACCAAAACGTCCATTCCGCCGTATGGAATACAAAGATGCGATTGACTGGCTGAAGCAGCATGACGTGAAGAAGGAGGACGGTAGCTTCTATGAATTCGGAGAGGATATTCCCGAGTCACCAGAGCGGGCCATGACCGATGCAATTGGAGAAACGATCTTGCTCACTAAATTTCCTGTCAACATAAAGGCTTTCTATATGGCCAAGTGCAAAGATGATCCCCGAGTTACTGAGTCGGTAAGGACAAAAGTGGTTAGCATTTTTACTGACTAGTTCAATTTATTTTTAGATGAAGATTAACGAAATTATTAACAATTATTTTCGTAATACCCCTGTTCACGTTGTAATGTTATATTGAAAAATTGTGCAGTAGATTTAAGATGGATTAATCTATTTGAAATATTTATGAAAGATTCTCTATTATCATTTCTATCTACATAGTATAATATTTTATACTATTTATTATTATGTTATGCATACACCCTTAAACAAAAGAACAACTTCAAGAAACTTATTTCACGAGGATGTTTTTAATATTTATATATCTCTGTGTATTCATTGTGGCAGTACATAATGTTTTTAGTTTTTTTTTTCTTTTCTACTATTTATGATTATTAAATTATATTAGTTAAAAATCATTATCGATATACTTTGTTTAATTAGTTTTTTATAATATTATGTGATTTCTAAAAATTCGCCCATTAGAAAGGTTCAAATATTTTACAGAAAGAGGTGTGTGGTTTGTATATCATTCAACACAGATGAAGTTTTTATTTGTTTTATGCTTATATACAAAGTTGGGTATTTTTACATTCACATGAAAGAAGAATAATGCATTTGAAATCGAGATTAAATACTTTTCTTTGGTTTTTATTAGGTGTATGGTTACTTTTGTCCAGGATTGTATAATATACATTACATTTTATTTAATTAATATGTAATTAATTAATTATACATATATATTTTAGCTAAAATTATATACAATAATTCTTAAAAGGTTGTCATTCCTCAAAAAACTTTTTTTGGACACTGCTTGTAGCAGTTTTTGTATGATTTTTTTGTATTGAAAATATTACAGTAGATATATTATTTTTCTTCTCATTGTTATAATTTGATGAACTATATAACAGCTTTAAAGAAATATATGTTGTTTTTTCTCTTTTTGTAGAGCTCAAATATATTCTTAACTGTTTGTTTAATCGTTCTTTTTAAATAATTATTTATAATAATTGTATAATAATTTTATATTGTACGTTTGTGCTATATAGCTTATTTTCACGTTTTAATAAGGCGTACATATATGGTTTATCTAAAGCATATTTCATTAACCTTTTAGGTGGACGTGCTTATTCCTGTAGTTGGTGAGATCGTTGGTGTATCTATGAGGATTTGGGACCACGATGAGCTAATGAAAGGTTATGAGCGAGAGGGTATCGATCCAACACCCTACTACTGGTACACGCAACAGGTAATGATCAGGTTTTATATTTTTAATTCTCAATTTACTATTTTGTTAAGATTTTATTGTTATAACATAAATGTATGATCATAGTTGTACTCTATTCGTTGTATTAAAATGAAATCAAGTAATCCTGTAAAATATGACATTTTAAACTTACTTACTTTCTTTTATGGTTTTTGCAATATTTTTTACTAATAGTAATATCACAGTTTTTGTTGAATACTTTATCTTGTTAGTATTATATCAATGATTGTAATAACAAAGTCAAATCGTTTTTAACAGTTACATCATTCGTAAATAATTAATAATACATTTTTAATTCCTTATTGAATAAATCCATATTAAAATAGACTTACTACTGACAAATAAAAAGTAATATAAATTGGGCTTATGACTATTACATATTAATTGAAAATTATTTATGAATATTTAGAAACGGAATGTTTGACACACATGACACTTTTCAAAATTGGGATTCGAACGCAACAATATAGACTTCGAGTCTGCATCCTCGCCTCATTGGTCTGACCCATCAAACATGAGATTCCAAATTAGGGGCATCCACCCAAATGTCGAGAGGAAGCCATGCAGGGGTCACAAGAAGTCAAAGAATTGAAATGGATATGTAACAAATGCGACGAACATATAAGAACAGAAGACGAACTATACAGACTCAAGAGAATATAAAACATAGTGGTAAACAAAGCAGTAATGAAAAGGTGGAAATTCGAGAAGCTAATAATTTTACAATGGAATGCCGATGGAATAAGCAATAACAATGTCGAACTAAAAGAATTCACAAAGGAGCACAATATTGAAGTGACCCTCATTCAAGAAACGAAATTAATTTGAAGCAGAATAACTCTTTTTCATGAGCTATATAGCAATCCGAAAGTATAGAATCATGATCAGAAAAGGAGATGGACTACTGATGCTGGAAAGTAAAATCATTCCGTTTAGAGAAGTCGATGACTGGAAGGGTTAATGCACAGAATGTCAAATAATTGTTATACACATGGCAAACGACAGACCAATCAGCATCACGAATGTATACCGGCTGGGCCACTGATTACAAACACGACGAATGAGTACCAGTACCGACAAACTCAAGCAGGAAATATTTAAATCCAGCAACCTCCCCCACTGCGTTCAGTCTTTTGTTTCCCAAAGGAGGCAGTAGGGGTGGGTTTCACGAAGTACAATTACAAATCTACAATTTACTATTCTCAAATTTTACTAATGGTGTTTACTATCGTTTCACGAACTACAAATGTGGGTTTGTAGAAAAAATTACAAATCTTCTAATGGTGTTTGATTGGATAGCATAAATAGGTACAGTTAGGCAGTAGATTTATTTCTATACATTATATCTTAGAGAATTCCTTTATATAAGCTATATTGTCTGTAATATTATATTCCGTTACAATAGTATAAACAGGTATAATTATAAGCTATAAATGTTCTTAACATATAATACGGTGTGCACCTAATTATAATCGATATTAAATAATCTTTGAAAATATACAATATAAAGTAATAAAAGTAAATAAAAATAAGTGAGTAGTTACGACGCACTTAGCCTACGGGGTGTTTACGTACCGCCTACGTTCATCAACTGATGAGTAACTAATCAGTGGCTATACGTGCCAGACGTACCTTTATGTTGTTATGTAGGTCACGAAGTTGCCTATTATTTACTTTTCTTTTCAGCTATATTGAAATGGCCTGGCTAATATTAGCCCATTTTAAAATAGTTTATAATTTTAAAATGAGTTATATAACATTTGTAGTTATTATATAAGAAAATAGAAAAAATACATATTTATAATTTCTCATAAAAACATTGGAATGTTGACGTATAGTATTTTAGAATAATTCAAATAATATAAAAGAAATTAACGATAAAACAATTTATACTTAAATTGAAGAATTGGTTTACAAATAGTAAGAGTTATACTTAAAAGGAGTGAATAAATATGAATATCATGAATTGCACAAGAGATAAATCAGTTATGTAATGTTTATTGTCACGCACAAGGATTAAACTATAAAATATGTATATGTAATATGTACATATTTATACAAACTATCTTAAGTGTATTCATTACAAAATCAAACTGGTTGTTGCCATCTCTGTAACTGTTCATCGTCATCGAACAGATCATCGTTTGCGTTGATGATGACATCTTCCTCGACAGGCACGTCTCTGTTATCCAAGCAAATGTTGTGCAGCAAAAATATGCGACTGTAATGCGAGCTGCTTTTCCGATGCCAACCGCATCGTTGTTTTCAGCACAGGGAAGCGCTTCTTGACAACTCCAAAGCAGCATTCAATATGCCGTCGAGTCCTTTTGTGATCTCGATTGTAGGCATCCTCAGCGAGCGTTCGATTAGGGACGATGATTGGAGTCACAAGCCAATCATGATTGGGATACCCGCTATCTCTGAGAAGAACTGCATTTGGAAAAGGTCGGTAGCCCGCATTTCAATCGGCAGCCAAACTGCTCACTCGCAGAACACGAGCGTCATTAGTGTATTATCTCTATTATTAACTCTATCAGGCCTCCGAGAGTTAACATAGTACACCCTCAGATCTGGACCACAGACAGCCATAACGTTAAGCGAGTGGTTGTAATGTCGATTAACATATTGGTATTCATTGTCGACAGGAGCTTCGATGTTAACGTGGGGCCGTCCAACGGGGTGCCACCTTCACGAGGCGGACAGTGCGGGATCCTCGGATTCCTTGGGCTCTGCCGGAGACTGAGAACCGACAACCAAACGGCACCCAAATACCCAACCGAAGTTGGGCAGGACACGGAGGACCACTCGTGACGACGATGGAGACCTATACGGAGACCACCACAGCAACGAAGAACCCTCCATTCAATAGACCAGGAAAGGGGAAGGCAGACAGCGACGATGGAGACCTCCAAGGAGACCACCACTGCTGCCAGTCGACCCACTTTCTGGCACACACTCCAGTACAGCAATTGTGTTTTTAACAACCAGGTGTAGATGGCCGGTTTACTACACCTGGGTTCTCCAACTAGCCGGTGACATAGAAACTAACCCCGGACCATCTGGGATTAAAGAAATGAGAAATAGAAAAGGTAGAGAAAGAAAAGCCAGACTGAAAATTAATAGAAAGAGCCTAAACCCAAAGACGGAAGTCCCAACCGAATGCAGGCAAAGAGCCAGGAGAGGCAAGAAACATCAAGGCGAGATTAAGATCATGAGCTGGAACGCAGAAGGCCTGAGAGGCAAGATCAAAGAACTGGAAAGCAGGACGGAATCGATGTGATTGCAATCCAGGAAGCGCACTTTCCCAAGAAGGGCCCTCTCAAAATATCTGGATGCGAAGAACCATTAGTAGGAAGGCGGAAGAGAGGGAGGAAAAGGGACAGCCCCATCAAAGGGGGAGACTGTGCGATATGCGTTAAGAAAGGCTGGAGGTACAACCTCATTATACAAAGACTCTTTGAACAGCTTGACGATACCACTGATCATTACTGGGGTCAAATTATATGAGAAAAATACTAACAGATATATCGATATACACTGTATATACAGTCCCCCGATTAGAACAGGGAAAGACGACGATATGATATACCGGTTTAACTTGAAGGATATAACAGGGGTCAGAACTATCGTTACAGGATACGTTAATGGGCACCATCATGATTGGAATGAGGAATGTGACGAAGCGGATGAGATCGGGAAAAGGATCAATGAATGGTGCACTCTGAACAATGGCAAATCCACGTTCATCAGCTATAGACACAACTCTAGGTCGACACCAGACATTACTCTTACGACAATCAAGTTCGCAACTAGGTGCTCCTAGAAGATAGACGAAGACCTGGGCAGTGATCACCTACCCATTATAACCACAGCCAGAATTGACGAATCCAGACCTAGCAACCCAAAAAAGACTAAATGAGCGTTCAATAAGGCGCAATGGGAAACTTTCAATTCTGAAACTGAGGCAGAATTTGAGAATTGCACTGAAAAGGAGTCTATAGGGGCAAGATGGGTTAAGTTCAAGGAGATCATCGTGGACAGCTCTAAAAGATGTATCCCGAGAGGTTGTAGAACAGACCCTCAACCGTGGATGGAAGGAGAAGAGATTAGAAATAAGATCCAAACGAGAAATGAGGCTCGAACAGTTGCACACGAAAGTAGAGAGAAAAAAAGAGACATGGATCAAAGCCAGACAAGAAGTTAGCATCGCAACTGAGGAGGAAAAGAAAAACTGCTGGAGGAAGTTTGTCGAAGAAGAACTCAATAGCAGGACCAACCCCTCGAAAGTGTTCAAAGTTTTGGCGAAACTCGAAGGGAAAGTCAGAGAGGAGAGAGATGGTCAAGCTCTTATCCTGCCTAGTGGAAAAGTACTGATATCACCGAAAGAAAAGGCAGAAGCATATAACAAGACCTATGCTAACGTCAGTAAGATCCCGAGAGACATGAAAAGAGATGCCAAAGATGCCTGGGTGAGAAATGCTCAGCCTACTGCAAACCATTTAGCATGAGGGAGCTCAAGAAACACCTCTGGAAGATGAAGACGAGGAAAGCACCAGGCCCGGACGACACCTGTACCGAACAACTCCAACAACTAGGTTAAAAGGGGAAAAGTACTCTGTTGAGTATTATCAACCACTAATACCCTCCCAGAAGAATGGAGAGCAGCCAATATTGTTCCAATCCTTAAAGCAGACAAGCCAGCCGACCAGATCGGAAGCTACAGACCAGTAGTAGCGCTCACAAGCCACACTGTGAAACTCATGGAGAGACTAGTAAGAGGAAGGTAACTTATATTTCTGGATGGAAAAGGAGAACATCGTCCCCAAAGAACAGACTGGTTTCAGAACAGGCAGAAGTGCGGACTAGTCCAAAGAGTACAAGATGGATGGAACCTTCCAAAGAATAAGGCAGAAAAGGGAGTACTGGTGGGCTTCGACTTCTCCAGGGCCTACGACAAGGTCTGGAAGAAAGCGCTAAATCTGAAGATGCTGAAGCTTAGAGCCCCGAAGTGCATTGTGAACTGGACCATGCAATTCCTAAAGGACACAATGGGGAGAGTTGAGTGCCAAGGAACAACATCTAATTGGAAAATCTTTAAAGACGGGCTCCCACAAGGCAGCGTCCTTTCCCCAACCCTCTTCCTCCTGTGGACCGTCGACCTGATTACAGAATTGAAAAAGACCAACAACGATGTGTTTATGTACGCAGATGACACTGGCGATGGACCACAATATAGAGAAAGCAATCAGGAAGGCACAAAACATGGCAGACATAGTAGCCAATTGAGCCAGGAAATGGAAAATGGTTGTGGCGGGCGAGAAGACCAAGGTGATGATTCTCTCACAGTGGACCAAGGACACGGAAGGAGATAAGTCCCTGAAGGTCGATGGGCACACAGTCAGACCTTCGAAACATATCAAACTCCTGGGAGTAACATTTGAGGGGCTCCTCCAGCACGTGAAGCAAAACAGGAAGAAAATCCGAATTAGAACATACCATTTGAGAAAAATGGCAAGAAGAAGGTTGGGCCTGAAGGAGATAACACTTCGGAAGGTGACGAAGGGTTATGTGCAGGGAGCCATTGACCATGCAGGAGGTGCTTGGTAACACGCCGCAGCATCAAGCCATCTAGAAAAACTGAATATCGAAATGAGAGGGGCAGCCAGGACTATAACAGGGTGCACCAGGTCGACACCAAGAGATGCAGTTGTCGCAGAGGCAAACCTTATTCCACTCCATACCCATGCGAAACTGCTAGCCATCATGACCTACGAGAAAGCCCTGAGCAGAGATGAAGATGACCCAATCAAGCAAATAACCTCTGTTAGGCGAAAGACCAGACTGACCAGATCAAGAAGCTAGAGACAACTTGGCCAGGAGAATGAGGAAAGACTTGGTATCGCCGGAGTCCACAGAGAAAAGTGGAAAGCCTATAATAGCGCTTTCGATTGGGAAAATGAAGCCATTGTCAACATCAGGACGAGCCTCGGTAACATCCGAAGAAAATACCCAGTCAATATTAAGTTAGAGGAAGCGAACAGACTGCTGCAGAGTCTACCGGACACAGACCTGGAGAAATGGACAGATGGCTCGGCGGAGGGAGGATCCTTATCACGGATAGAGCTGGGAATACCTCTGGAGACAGCATTGCAGCCGAAAAATGGTGCTCAAGCTTTGACACGGAGCAGAAAGCTTTAGAGAGAGCTCTAGAATTGGCGATCATAAGAACAGAGACGCATAACATAAAAAGAATTAGAATCTGCACGGACTCAAGAAGTTGCCTGCAACCACACAAGGCAGGCCCCAAGATGGGAGGATTCACGACAGACCAACATATGGGAACATCTGGATCGTCTTGGAAAGAGTGAAGTCACTGTGGACCTGCAATGGGTTCCAGCGTACTGCGGGATCCTAGGTAATGAGACGGTGGATGGTCTGGCAAAGGAGGGCTCGAGGAAGAACCAGAATGAGGCAAGAGTGGGTATCGGAGCGATTACCAAAGCAGCGAAAAGAAGATTAAAGAAAGAATGGAGGTATAGCTGGCCTAACAATTGGTATACGAAAGTAACTGAAAGGAAGAAGAAGAAGGGAATCGGAGGACCTCAGCAGAGAAAACGCCATTATGATACACCAAGTTAGAACGGGCCACTCAGTCCTCAGTAAACAATTCAAACACCGAATCGGTTTACGTCCCTCTAACAACTGCGCCGCCTGCGAAGTAATCACCTGCAGTGCGGCTATCTGCCCAAAGGTGTAACATGTCACCTGACACTATTGATCACCTCGTACTGGAGTGTGATGCGCTGCATCCAGCCAGGGCACCCACCATCGAGATCAACCCAAGTCCCACGGTCCTCAGAGATGCAGCCAGAGCTGCAGTCCTTTCCTCGAGCGAACCTTGCGGCTCCTCACCCAACAGGGTGCGAGGGAGTAACAACAACATGTTAACGTGGGTACCACCGATACACCCAGCGACTGACGGCATTTCGGCAAAATCGAAAAATTTACGCGAAAGATTGTCGATATTTTGGGGGAAAATGGGTTCGTCATAGTAATAATGTGTTACGGCATCACAAACGCAATGCACACAACGTAAAACAGAAGATATCCCAACACCATTACCATCAACAATGACATTATAAAAACTGTTTGTTTCAATAAATCTTAGGAGTATTAAAAATTGTTCTCTCGGACTTAATGCAACACTTCTTAAAGTTTGAGTGTCAAAGTAGCCTCCAATTCTAAAAAACAGTTTCCGCTACTTCTCGTGACAGTCTAAACTTAGATTTATAGTTATCAAAATTAAATTCATTACGAACTTTAAAATGTCTTGGTCGCCGCTGATCATTTAGATCGTCATGATAGAATCGAAAAGTAACATATGCATAGCCATAATGGTTTATTTAATTTACTAATGTTTTTTTATCCAGTAACTTTATCTACAAATTTATAGGGAATTCCCAGAGTTAGTCACGTGACTCAATTGTGATTTGTTATTTGAGAAACCCAACCCCGTAGATTTGTAAAAATCGTTTGTAATAGTAATTCGTAGAAATGTAGTACATGAAACACTATCTTAGTAGGTTTGTAATTGTAAAATAGTAAATTGTGATTCGTGAAACCCACCCCTGCTAGCGCGCAAAACTTCATCATTTGCGTGGCGGGAAATCATACCACCTTCAACAACAACAAAGTTCACTCAAGGTTTTGAAGTTTTCGCAAACTATTACACTTGCTCCGACAACCTAAACAAAATTTGCGATGACATCGGCAAAGCAACTTTAAAGCAGTGAAGGATAAAATCCTGAAAGTAACCATCAGAAGAAACAATGTTAAGTCCATGATCGAAAAAAATCAATAATGAACCAAAGAAAGAAATAATTTACAGACGTAAAGGCATCAGTAACAAGAGAAAAGAGTGGAAAGTTTAATGTGCTGAGGTAAAAGCACTTATTCGAAAAGAGAAAGAGAATAGATGAAAGGAGTTCTTAGAAAGTACTGAATGCTCTTCAGATTCGAAGAAGACTTGGAAAGTGATAAGATCTCTTGACTTACCGGCAGCCCTGAAAACAACAACAGAAACAAGCCCCTTATTCATAAAGGTAAAGAAATCCATGACAACAAGGAAAAAGCAGTTGTTATCATGAAATGCTAGTGATATTAGCCACCTCCAGCTAAACATAGAAGACAGAAAGCTGAACAGAGGAGTACTGTAAAGATCAAGCAGATTTTAGGAAGACTAGATGCACCGAAGACCAAGTAATAAAGATATCACAGGACATTAGCGATGCTTTCCAGAGTAAACCAGCGAAGAGAAATTGCACTTCTGGACTACAGCAAAGCCTATGTACACCATATGGAGGTTAAAGCTTCTCGACAGACTTTATTAGAAAGGAATTCCCAACAAAATCATCAAGTGAGAGCCAGTTTTTTTAAGAAACAGTCAAGCCAGAGTTCGGTCAGAAAATGAATATGTGTCAAGAAAAAAACTCTCTCAAGGTCTTCCATAAGGCACAGTTCTGTCCCCCATACTCTTCCTATTCTTCATCGACCAATTCAAATCTGTCATTCATTAGAACTAGCATGTACGCAGACGACATTACAATATGGATCTAACACCACAATAAAAAGAGGCGCTATTGGCAATACAAGACGCCGTGAATAACATATTCGAATGGTCCAACAATAATAAGCTATGCCTAAACCCGAGCTAATGTGAAATTTCTTTTTTCTCGAATAACACAAATGAAGCCAAATGGGAGCCCACGATACTAGTGAACAATGTAACTATCCCGTTCAACAGGAACCTTATATTCTTGGGAATTGCCTTTGATAAAACGTTATCTTTTAGAGCACAAGTCCAGAAAGTGGCTAAGAAACAAATATAACAAGCAACATACTGAATGGGGGGGGGGAGAGGAGAAACTACAAAGAGAGTGTTCTCGGCACTGATCAAGAGTGTTCTAGACTATTGTAGCCCAGGGTGGCAGCCATGACTATCCAACTCCAACAGAGATATCCTAGATCTTTGTCAAAATAGAACCTTAAGAAAGATTACAGGTCAACTGCTGACTTCTCCAATAGATGTGATCAGATTGGAGAATGGTTTCCAATCATATGATACTTTCACAAGAAGAAATATCAAAGCACTTTGGAAGGCGAAGACTCTGCCAGAAGACAACCCTAGAAACATCATAGTCAAAAATGGCCCTAAACACAGAATTTGATTAAAATCCAGCTTAAGAAATGAAGCCAATAAGATCGAAGGCGAAATCAACAAAAACGAGAACTCCAACACGAAGAACTTTAAATTAGTGAAATTTGACAAGAAGAAAACCCCATAGGAATTGGATAACAAAAGCGGATGGGAAGTATATGGTAATCTAAAGAATGGATCTATCAAGTCTACAGAACAAGAGAAGCTGAAATTAGACGCAATCAACACCTTAGTAGATAGGCGAACAGCATAGTCTATACGGAGGGTTCAGCATCGGCAGGAACAACGAAAGGTAGAAGTGCCGTGGTAGTCAGCTCGAATGATGTCAAACATCCTCAAATAATCAACACCATCAGGAAAAAAGGAAGATCCTACACATGCTCCTATGAAACAGAAGTATAGAAGCAATGAAGATGGCACTGGAATGGTTTAAAGGGAGTGCTAAAGGAGTCAGTACCCTCATATGCATGGATAGTCAAGCATTAAAAATGACTGTAACACACTGATTGTTGTTCAAAGTTGAAGTATTTATATAGCTCATAATATTATCATTAGTAATCTAAATGTCCAAATTTTTCAATCAAATCAAAATCACAACGGAAATCTAAAGCATAATAATCAACCACATTAGTTGGAAGTTATTATTATTTTTGTCAGTTATTTATAATGAATCATAAACCTAAGCTTATGGAATGTAAATAGATTGCTTTTTAGTATCATTCAATATCGAATTAATTGATAGGTCACATAAAACTTGTATTCTTAAAATTAACAATACATTTAAGATGTTTTATATATTTTATATTTACAAAATTAAATTATAGTATAGAGTATTTTTTCCTGTTTTTCATGAAATATTTTAATGTATTAATATTTTGCAGATTAATTCTCATGCAATGTTCTGTTAAAAAAGTGCTTTCGTCAAATGTTTTTTTGTGAATTGCTTGTGTGTGGGTTATTTTAAAGGTAAGTTTGGTTTTTAATTTTCTTACAGAGGGAATACGGCTCTTGTCCTCATGGTGGATATGGTTTGGGGTTGGAAAGGTTTATCACTTGGCTACTTGGAAAACATCACATTCGCGACGTCTGTCTCTACCCACGCTTTACCGGACGTTGTAGGCCTTGAATGTGGTCTACTTTATTGTTTATAATTATTCATTGTGACAAGATAATTCTAATTTATTTCCTAAAATATTTTGAAATGCGGTCTCTGTTTTACTTGTTAATTAAATCAATATATATATTATTTGTATGCTATTCTTAGGAATTAATTATTATTTATTGGAATATTGCAGCCTTTCATATACATAAGCCTCTTTTATAAAATGTACTGAACTTGAATTTTACAACACTTTATTTTTTCTTCGTTATTGTAACATTATTGTAGCATCTCCGACATATATATCTGTTTATTTATATGTATTTAAATAAAGAAGTTTTCCAAAGTTTGTTTGTTGTTTTCTGTAAATAAATAATAATTTTCTTAACGACAGCCGTTAGCACATTTATCGGTTAACTGTTTAAAAGCATGTTAATAATTTATATGAATTTAGCTGAAGTAAAATTTTGAAATATACATACTAAATAAATTCAGGAATATATGTTATGTTTTAATTAAAATATTTCAGTAATTGCTTAAGTTACTTATTACAGGAT
Source organism: Invenusta paracnida (assembly GCA_036023295.1). Taxonomy (NCBI): domain Eukaryota; kingdom Metazoa; phylum Platyhelminthes; order Proseriata; family Coelogynoporidae; genus Invenusta; species Invenusta paracnida. Next base: position 15,263 of record JAYRBW010072695.1, read on the forward strand.
GGTCCTTAATAAATTTTAAATAACTCAAAAAATTTCTTTGTATCATTTAAATGTTTTATATGAACTTTTAAAAAATAATAACCATTAAAAATCGTATGAAAAATTAATATTATACAAAACGTATTATATCCGTGTACAATAGAATTCGCCTATATCGCATTCTGAATTTAAGGGGTAGAAAAAATCTGGAATATAGGAAAACTTCTCTCAAAGTGTTTCTCAGTATAAAATCATAACAGGAATTATAAATAATGGTTTTGGTATAATGAATGAATGCAAAAACACACCAGCCATGATTGCAAAGTTATAGTTAACCAATAATTCACATAAATATAATACTGTCAATACAATCTATACATAATAATCAGCTGAAGTGAGATAACTGTTTAAACGTCATCAAATTAGACTACAAGTTGTTATCAAAGTTATTGCAATTCAAAACGGTACACAATTGTTAAAGATACAAAATAGTAATAATTGTATTTGTGATTTAAATTGGCTGACGTAACCAATATATAAGATAGTTAAATACCAGTGACATCTTGTTGTGATCTAATATCTTTGAAAGTAAAATTACTAATAAGAATTGGAAGGACAGAAAAACACCAATTGATTATAGGCAAACTCGATTAACATATAAAAGATTGGGGGAATTTGAAAAACCTTAATATGTGGGGTAATGTTCGATATAGGCGAATTTTTCTGTAAATAAATATTACATTGTAATTATTAGTATTTAATTACTGACTACATATATAATGATGTGAAATTATTGTTATATGCGTATGAAACAAAGAATCTAGAACGAGCGACAAAAACCCTCACTGTGCTAAAAGCTTTAAAAATCTGGAAATGTTTTGGCAGCATTTAAGGTAGTCCGCCATTTGTATGTGTTAACATGGTGTTGTGTGCCGCCTTTAAATAGTAAAGATGTTGAATTATGTTAACAAACTTACAGATAGGATATTTTTATTAAAATTTATTTTGCTCGCATGTTTTTCTTAAAACATGTATAAGACATATTTTCTCTTTTTTAGCTATTAAGATGCTGTTTTGTATTTGAATACCTATAGTTAAAATGATTATGAACTACATAAAAAAATTATTGTTTTTTGTGGATAATTTATGGCATTTTTTCATTTAAGTTCCTATTCTTTCAATTTAAAACTATACTGCCAACTTCTACCAAGTTAGTAATATGTAGGTGTATCGTCAACTATTTTTAGAGTGAGGGTTCTTGTCCTCTGCTCTAGATTCTTTTTTTATGAAAAATATTATAACTGAAGGAGGTCCTAAGCAAATTTAGAGCAGTTCTATTATAAGATATCTTCAAATAATTATGAAAACTATGATCTTAGAAATTAATCTATTAAATTGGTCTTTAGATTTCGATTGGCAACGATTTCAAAACGATTGACGGTCTAAGAAGTCATTTATTATAAATGCAATATAGCAAAAGTGCATTTATAATTTTAATTAAATATATAATTGATTTTTAATTAAAATAATTTATAAGAAATTATGCATAAATTCTGTTGCTTTGTATAGCACATCACAAGATGTGAAAGGTGTCTTCTATAGTTTCCAAAATAACTTAAAACTTTTCAAGATTACGCTTTGAAAATATTTGCATTTTATTAGAGAACTTATCATAACGTATGCCATTTTTATTGCATGGTGCATTTATTTATATATACTCGTTAATTAATATATTTTGCACGCAGTAGCATAGCAATGAAGTTAACCAGAAATGAGTGTTAAAAATACTAGATTAGATGACAATATTAGATTTAAAGCTATCTTGATACATTCGTAGAAATTAATCAATATATACGCCAGTCTATAAAGTAAAACAAATATCCATTTATGGTTACAAAAAAACATGATTATAAATAGAAAAAACACATAATACATGAGAAATAAAAATTACATGAACACTATTCATAAATTCCAATGTACAGAAAGTTATGTAACTTTCTGTATCTCTCGTTCTGACTCTTTCTTTCTGTACATTGGCATTTATGAAGTGTTCATACTTCATGTTAATTCTTTATTTCTCATATATATAATGTGTCTCATTATGTTTTGCATTGTACCCATGATTATGAACTTTTGTTTATTCTGAAAGCTTAGGTGTTTTATTAAATTTATTTTACTTTACGAGTGGTTTTTTCTTTTATATTCAAATTAGTGATCAGTACTTTTCCGCATCATCTATGGTTGCATTTCCTTAATTTGAAATACATACGTTGGTGTCATATTTGAAAATGTTTTACATTTTTCGACAATCAAAATTTGAAACAATATCAAAGTTTAATCATTGTTTGTGAAATGTAGATACTACATTCTATTCTTACACATAATTTGAAAATATAAAACGATTAAAATTATATTTATAATCAACCGTACTTAAAGTACTATATAATATGTAGTAGGTAAAAATATACTTGTCAGTAATTTTTCGCAATATTATATTTAATAAATCATAATTATTAATACACTTATAATAATAAGAACGTAAAAATACTTATACATATTATAAATAAACTTTATTGAAAAATAATTAAAAAGTACTATAAAATATCAAAGCATAAGTTTTGTAAAATACAATTTGCAAATCATGGTATGGTTTAATTAATAGCAATATTAAATAATATTAAAATTTTATAGGAGTATAAAATCTAATGGAGCAAGTAAATCTAAAATATTTATATGCAACGTAAAATACATTAATAAATAAAAAATATATGACTAAAAATATTTGAACATTGAAGTCAAAAAGAATAAAATCATCATAAAATAAGTCAAAAAACTAGTATCTATAAAATGTGTTGCTACAATTTTGTTTCTATATAAATTTCATGGCATAATTTTGCTGTGTACTTAAATAGAGGTCCATAATTTATAGTTCATTGAAGTATATTTAAAACATTTATCGTTGACATTAAGAGAGCTTTAGTTATTATATATATGTATATTGGAATGTTCCTTATTCTATCGTTAAAGGTACAATGCAATGATATAGAATAAAAATGTATTATGTACTGCGTATAGAGATTAATATCCTTTCTTGGTAAATATTGTGAAAATTACAGTTTCCACAAAAGATAAAGAGTGAATACTAAAATAATATTCATGATAACATTATAGATATCAATATTCGATAATATGGCAATGACACGGACGAATAGTATCAAAATAATAGCCAGTATTAATGAATATCTTAAAACAAGTGGAAAAATGCTCATGGAAAATTCTGTTACATCAGAAACTTTCGCTCGATCCTTGGATACCAGTTCCAACACAGTTGTCGTCTCATTGGTTTGGTGGTCTTCGAAACATCGCAGCTGCCGACTGTTCATGCCTATACAAATAATTTTTTAAAAGTTGATATACTTTACTCTATATTTTGTGATTATCAGCCATTTCACAAGTGTATTTTTAAATACATAATATTTTATGAATATTATAAATACAGGTGTTTATGTGTACGTGTTAATTATTTTTTTTAAATATATGATAAAGGTGTTTATTGAATATAGGTTAATGTTTAGGTCAATATAGAATAGAAAGTTCACAAGAACACTACCGAAATTAATTTTTTTGAAGTCTGCTGAAGATATATGTAATATATTACAATATTTCCACATAAATATTCTAAACTTTGATAATATATATTTGAATACAGAATTAGTGTATAATGTCACTATTGAAAATGTAACTAAGCATTATTTGTTCAAAATTAATTAATTTTATACACAAAAATGATTTATCCTATCATCAATAATCATCATATAACTTATTTTATACACAATAAAATACCCTAAACTATGTAAATATATAAGTACTGATAAGAAATATGTCGAATATATCTTTAACAAATTAATTTTCTATTGATGCATTGTTAGTAGAACATGAAAGGTAGACTAAAAATGATAGTTAAAGAATAAAAACAAGATGTAAAAGCAGATATCTCAGTCAAAAATTTAGCAGTGAAAAGATAGTTAATAATCTTACACTTTTAAACAACTTAATTTAAAAGTAATTCATCAACTCCACTCACCACTAAACGCTTTAAATAAAGAGAGGCGAAGTTCAACTAGACTTGAATTAAATTCAGCAAGACCTTCTTCGGTGAATTCGTAAGTCTCGATTTTGTCACATTTCGCTATCTCTTTAAGAGTGGGTTCCGGCAGAGGCAGTCTCTTGAGTAGTTTGCCTGCACCACTAATTCTGATGAGAAGAGGGTTTTCGGTTACCTCCAGGAAGAACGCACGCTTCGGCATTTGACAGGCTCACCAGGAAAGCTGCTCAATTAATTGTTGGCTATAAAAAGATCCATACAACCATACAGTAGAACATATTTTAAGAGCTTATACGGTATTTACTTTGTCATATTTTAGTATAATTTATGTAATGTTAATATTCGAAAAAAATGTTTAGGACAAATAACCTATGACGATCGAATTCATTTAACGCAGTATTTATAATTAAAAACACTCAAATTTAGAAATCATTATCAGGAATTTAAAATGTATAATTATTATACGCATACATAGCCCAAAACCACATTTTGTCGCATCTTAAGTAAAACGGAAAACTAATTCTTAAATTATTAATTAATTTAAAAAATAGTACGATCAGTGTTAAATATTTTGAGGTGAATTAAGACTAAAAATATATAATTCGATATACCTACATATATCTTACTTACAAATTACAATAAATCATTAAACTTTTTAAAATGTCAAATAAAGGCAAACTAATAAAAAGGAATAAGAATACAAGTACCCTATATAACATTTTTTAAATAAGGTAAATGTAAATCTTGATAAAGTAATTGGATGTGATTGAAACTGGGTAGGAATTCTTTTGCGTCAATAATCTATAAAAAATATTCACTATATATGGCGATAGTATTATGCAGAAAAGTATAAAAATACACTATGACTACATTAAAATTTGTTTCAATCAAGAGTAATACACCACAAAAAAGCAGTTTTTTGTTATACGCAGACAATAAAACAATGAAAGAAGTAAATATTAAATTACATAACAAATTTATTTGTATCAACAACTGGTTAGGTCATAATATACATAATATGTGTATTCGCTTCGGAAAAATTCTGATTCTCCTTCGGGAATTCTGATAATGCTATGGTATATCCCAGGATCAATAGAATATTCAAATTTTAAAATATTCCTATATCATTTTTCAGCGGTGTCAGATCATGGGGTTTTAAAGAAGATAAAATTGGAGATTGATGGTGAACGAAATAAGTTAACCATAACCTTTTCCTAATTATGTTTCATTATTATCCGGGGAAGTTAATTATTGATTCTATTGAATTGGGGAAAACTATTTGAGAATTTCCCCGGGAAAAGTTATTTATTAAATATTTTTATCATAAATTTACCGTTTAAATATTAAATTCTTGAAATAGATTTAATTAATTATTATAAGCGGGTTATCATAGCTGATCATGGGATATAAACATATATACAATACTTAAAAATAACTACTAATTTAGTGATATGATAAAGCATATTAATTTGCCCTAACAAGTAATGTATACACAAATAAACATTAAAATATTATATACAAATTCCTATGAAAATGACATGTGGTGCAGGCTTAACAGAAAAATATATAATATATATCCTATGTTCCTAACACTGATGTCTACTGTGCACCTTTTTTGTAATTTAATTAACAAAAATTAGTTAAATACCTGCTATATGTAAAAGAACTACGTGTACGATTAAATCATTCCCGTACATGTAGATTTAATACGGACGTTTGAAAAAAGCCAGGTGTATTTTTTATAAAGACAATATAAATGAATATGAAGCAATTTAGTTAAATTTCACAACATAGTGTTTCATCAAGAATTGGGGGTATCATTACCGATAGTGGTAAGACTACTGAGCTTAGTTAGTTAGAAAGTAACTGAAGCGCCTGATTCACCAGCTGCGACACGCAGTTGACCTTCTGCATGACCTCAGTTTGTACATCTCCAGAGGGAAAGTTGTGTGAGAATTTCTGGGCAAAGCGATCGGGGTGCCAGACAATTCGCAGGGCTTTCAATTCCTCTCTTTCTTGATCTGTTCCACCCTCCTCTCTTTGTTGAGCACGGATAAAATCAAGCACGGACACCGTCCCACTCTCAAGGAATGGGGGCCAAGGGATGGAGTCAGCAGTTACCTGCGCCTTAGTTGCATTACCCAACTGGGACTTGAAGGAAACCATGAATTGAGCCCATTCACGCTTCCAGTTGTGATAACGGATACCCAACCCTCGTGCAAGAAGGGCAGTCTCAAATCGGCGCCGCATTTCTGCTTCGGATTTAGTACCATCTTGTACGGATTGGGCAGATTTGGTTGGGCCTGTTGGAATAGTCCGTGGTTGTGGTGCTGGGGGCCATTGACGTTTAAAGTGTTCATTGGACATTCGGGAGCACCAGTTGTCATATGTCTCACGATGGGCGTATCCAATGTCATCATCTACAAAATATACATACATACTCTTACCATAGTTTATAAGGAATAGCTTATTTATATGTAGTTTTATGGATTGGTTAATATTATATATAATATAATTATAGTGTGTAGAACAGAATATATAATTAAAGTATAAAAATAACAGATTCAATGTTTTAATCACTTTAACGTAAATTGAGATGTCACAAATAATAAAATGTTTCTCTTGTGTAGATTAAGCTATATAATATTTTATCAATACCAATGCATAATTATGCTTTAAATATGACAGTCATATACACGTTTCCACCCTTTTCACTAAAAAATGTCAGGAAAAGTATCTTCGAAATGTAAATTTATATGTATATGTATACAATGTATATATGTACATTTATATGTACTTTTAAAAGCATTGCAGCCTTTTTACAGTAAAGCTAGTAATATGATCATATCTAAAGTGTTTAATTATAACACTATTGTAAAAATAATATTTCAGATATTATAAGCATTCACAGATGATATATAATACAATTATAATATGTAAAGAGCTATAAACATAAATTTACCAATGTCATATCGACCCCATTCCTCTTCATATTCTTCCGCAAGCTTCTCTCTCCAGGAAGATTCTGAAAAACCAGTCTATGAACGTGGCCCATATTACAATAAAAATTGATAAAATTACTAACAGGCAAAACAGTGAAGGCAGAGACTTTTAAAATTATTTTTGCTAAAATATACAAAAGTTTTAAAAGAGTAAGCACAATTATAAGATATCTAAACAGGGGAATAAAATTATTTGAAATGTAACACTTGAAGCTAAATTTTTTCTACTAATGTAAGAATTTTTTTTTCTAGATATAAATAATGACAAAAAGTAATAAAAGTTAAAATAACTTTATATATAAAAATATATTTATTCAGAAATATGTTTAATTTTACAAAAATACAGTGTTCTTGTCGTTTCGAATGAAAAATAGATCTAATAAAATGTAATTATAATTTGTTTGCATTATACTTACATTGTCTAAAAAAACTACAATATTATTTTAAGTCCCGTTTTTTTAGATATTTTAGAAGTCTAAACTAACCGAATTATATCATGCCCATCATGTTACAACTTAGCTTACTCGGGCCATGTCCTCGTCAGAATCGTAGGCGGAAGGGAACGCCGCAATTCGTGTTGTCTCTTGTTGAGCTCGGGCAGAACGAACCTGTTGAAGAAGACTTTGCGGAGTTTCTTGATTCATATTCTCTTCTAAAAGGACCGAGAAAGGGGCACTGGCCAGCATGGGGTCCACCAAGTCCGACACTGTGTAAAAATAATTATTAAAAAAACGTACTTCTCGTAAATGCTGAAGTAGTCTGTAAGTAGTGAAACGAAAGTTTGGCCAAAAGAGCAGTGGATGAAATAATAACAAAAGATATGTGTGTTACTAAGCATATATAGTTAGTAATAATAATTTAATGTATGTACGTGTCAATATGTGACAACATTCACAAAAGGTCAATAGGAAAGAGTTATAAGATGAATAGTAACACTTAAAAAAAATTCACCTTAAGATTAACAAAATAGAAATTTGAAACACTACTTGATTTTAAATGGTGAACACTACATATATATTCCAATTTATTTTGCTAAATATAGCAACCAAATAAGTACAACTTCGAAACACTAAGTTTTGTTTAATATACATATATATATGTTTATTTATTTATATTCATCGATATCAATATAATATATCGATAAACACATATTTCGGCTCACACCTTTATAGTAAATAAAGACATTATATGTGATATATGTGTACCACATATAAACATATATATTATATGTATGTGCACTTATATTCTTAATATCATTTTGTTAATTTATTATATTTAAAAATACACAAATGCATATTTATTCATAAGTAACGTAGTAACATAGAAATTAATTAATAAAGATATATCGAAATTATTTCCATTGAAAATGTGACAAACATCATTATTAATATTAGTATAAAAAAAGAAAAATACAAAAGAAAATCATATTATAATAAACAGTATATTATTTTAATATATATATATAACCATTTACAATAGAGAAAAAACCAATTTGATGGCAGGAAGCTTTATGAAATAAAACGTCATTAAAAAACGATATCTGTTTATACAAAGTAAAATAAATACACTAATATAGCTCCTACTAGTAGATAGATACATTAAGAACGATGCCGGTAAGTAGAATTTTTTACGAAACTATTTCATTACTAAAATAATATTTAGTTTGCAATTTTACACACTTCGAATATTTCGTCATAAAATGAAGGCTAAAAAATGTTTTATAAAATATATTACTTTTTCCTGTTCGTTTAATTTAGCATAATTTAGCATATATCTCATATGAAATATAAATAAAGTGAAATAGTGTTAAACAATATAAAAATGAATCAACAAATTTGTACTGAACTAATACACCTAATCAAAAATAGTTGCAAATTTCAAGATAAAGTTGACAATCTATGCCATAAAAATAATATCCTTATGTGAAACGAATAAAAATGTAATGTAAAAATTCTAGTATAATATAAGCAATTAAAATCTTTTTACAAATATAAAAATAGTATGGAAATTAATACTTTTAAATTTACAAATAAAACGACTAACCGTATAATTTATAGAACCATATTTAAAATTTAGTTTTAAAAAATTGATAAACAATTAAGGAAATAAGTTAGTATGATTTCATAATTATACAGTTTGTTTGATAAGTTTAATATAAATAAAAAATAAAACATTATTATTAATAATATAATTTACTTTCGTTTCACTATCATATACCTTGTAGCTATATATTTATAATATTAAATTATAGGTACACTAGCTAGTACAACAAAATTAATTGTTCGATTACGCGAATAATACTTACGCGAAGAGAAGCACCCTGTTGAAAGACAGTAGTTAAGAGCTAAATGAACTGGTGTGTTGCCTAATTTGTCTTTGTCCACGAGAGAAATTTTTTGACCTAAAAGAAACCTACAAAATAGTATTAAATATTTGTGTACAACGTATATATTCTATATAAAATATACCAATCAATGAAACAATAGTGGTTTTATAAAATTTAAATGTGGGAATAAGTTTTATGAATCATATAATATATGTATAATGTATTCTAAACACTACAACAAAGACTACTGATTTCCCATCATTAAAATTATATAAACAAATATGTATATAACTATAAAGATATTCCAAAAACAGTAAAGTAACAATTAATTAAATATTTGCAATATAAACGAGATCAACTATGCATTTTTTCTTAACAATAAATAGCAACTGTATAAGACTAGTGCTATCAATGTAGATAATTGTAAAGTTTTGAAATATGAATTGATCATTCTTAAAATTGTCTGTGTTTGATATTACATATAAAATAATTAATATATGAATGAAGTCAAATAGAAAATAATAAAAGCAATAAATACATGGTGCCCGCGCCAAATCAATTAAAGTATTCCATGACTCCACGTCAATCTCCGGAGAGGCATGGTTAGCGGTAGGGTATAAAAAGTTGGGGTTAATGCTATATTTCTTATGCTGCGTTCACACAGTTCAATTTTTTCCTTTGATTCGACATTGCATCTAAACAATGCTTAAAATTATCCATAAATCAGAACAAATATTAATGCAAAATATTATAGATTTCGTTAATCATCATGGGTGGGTTTCACAAAGCGGTATTAGCTACTACCATGCTTAACTGAGACTAAAAATAGATAATATTATCTACTACCGTTTTACAAAAAGGTGGTACCTACTCTCGATAGTATTATTGTACTAAAAATAGATTTAGTTCCATGAGACTAAATTACGCGATTCACAACAACAAAGTAAATTGTAATTAATACTGCAGTAAAATTAGAGCAAAATCAATAAATTTAGTCCAAAAAGCTATGGGTATGATTATTTTCATTATTTAGTTTTTATTGTGAAATATTATGGTATATCTACAAATTTCATAATGTCAAAACTTTTGAAATGAACGATTTAAAAAATAGATTAAACCCTAACGAATTTTTACAGTGATCAAACATTTTGTCAACGCTACAGTTTAAGCAAATAAACAACGAAAGACCTATGTATGTGATCCTGTGAGCAATTGTCTCTAACGAGCTACGTGACGCCATCCTGCATTCTATGAAAATTGTACGCCGGATATATATCAAGGTTACACCAATTTAATTAGTAATAGATAGGGTTGAAAGCTAAATGTACTCCAGATATATCCTTGGTTAC
>JAYRBW010072706.1:0-26019 GCA_036023295.1 Invenusta paracnida
GTGCTTTATACTATCTCCTACATGTGTATTAATTTTTCCCTGAATGAAAAATTCAGGGGGGCAACACCCAGTGAGCTTTTAAAAAGCCAAGGGGGCAAGTTTGGCGCCCATGAATAGTAGTTGGAGATTTCAGTGATAACTATATGTGTATTATCCAGGACTCAGCACAATCATATTACTTGGCTCAACACAGATTAAGTCAACACTTCACCCATTTGTGATGTGCAATAAAAATGAATGCAATGAAACCCAATCAAAGTGTTTCAGCATCATCTCAAATTTGCCTGAGCATAGCCATGTGTCAGTTAATTGTTTCCAAAAGGCACTTATATCTGAAATCAAAGATTATATTCTACCAGCTGTAAAGAAGATCTATTACTTCTCAGATGTATGTGCCACGCAATATAAATACTGGTGAGTTGAAATACACTATCTTAAATATTCAAGGTGATTGTCATTTAACAAAGAATACCATTTATAAAAGTTGTATATTAAAATTGATTATTACTTCTTACTAAACAACCTTTTTGTCATTTTTGGCAGGTATAATATACAGCATCGCTCAAATTAATTGAATCACCCTATTTTCCAAAGTAAAAAGGGGTTTATTGATCCATAAATATTAATTATTCTATTAAAGCAATTGAATATTCAGATATAGATTAACAGAGTAATGTAATAGAGTCACATATAGCTTTTTTTAATATTTGGTATGTTCTCCTCTCGCCTGGTATAAAGCCTCTACATCGACCAGTTTAAGACATGTCTCATCCAATTGTCTCTTCACTTCATTGTCACATACAGTGATACTGAGGAACTTACTAATGAGGTACTTCTTGCTGGTGAGTGTGAATTTCTGCAGTTTCTGCTTGATAATTGCCCATAGGGTTTCAATAGGATTCACATCAGGTGAACTGCTGGGCCAGGGTAGCAGATTGATACCATTACAAGCCATTTGAGTCTTTACAACATGGGCTGTGTGGATAGGGGTGTTATCTTGTTGATAAATATACCCCTGTGGGAACCCTGAAGTACCTATATCTACACCGGTTTTCTAGTGCAGAAAATTTTCTCTTATGCCTATGGCCACATTTACCAGATTGAAGAATTGTGGATTTACCAATATCCATATAATGCTTGATTATTCTATGCACAGTAGGTTGTGATAGTCCAAGCTGACAAGTAATTTTGGGTGATTTAATTAATTTGAGCAATCCTGTATATATATTCAGTCTGTTAAAACATTAAGAATTAAAGATAATCAACCTAGCTTACCTTAATCTCAGCTTCCTGAAGTCGTACAAAGTCGTGCGACCCCTTAAAATGACCGTACAGATCTAGTTAAGAGTGCCAAAAAAAATGCTAAGCTCTATGATGTCATCGTCCAGAGTTATGACATCATCAATATTTCCGCGATTGCCCCTTAAATGGCTATAACTATTGTTCTAAGTGTTTGGGGAGCATAATATTTGACTCACAGCTGCGCATTATAAATGCCTTGACACAAGTGATCTAATATTTACTCTAGCTATTATACTTTTACTTAAGGTAAAAAAAACAAATCGGAGGCTAATAGGCGTTTTTGGAGGCTAATAGACGTGGTAAATGTAAGTCTTCTGTAGGCTTTATTAGTTAAGGAATCGTCACATTTTTTGTCATAAAACCTAGATATAGGCCTTAATAAGATTCATGCCAAAAAAATGCCATTAGTGTTGAAATATGCTTAACACGCATAATAGAATATTATGCTCCCCAAACACTTAGAACAATAGTTATAGACATTTAAGGGGCAATCGAGGAAATATTGATGATGTCATAACTATGTCATCATAGAGCTTAGATTTTTTTTCAGCACTCTTAACTAGATCTGTACAGTCATTTTAAGGGGTCGCACGACTTTGTACAACTTCAGGAAGCTGAGATTAAGTGTCGGAACAGAAATATTGATGACATCATAACTCAGGACGATGACGTCATAGAGCTTAGATTTTTTTTGGCACTCTTAACTAGATCTGTATGGTCATTTTAGTGGGTCGCATGACTTTGTACGACTTCAGGAAGCTGAGATTAAGTGTTGGAACGGAAATATTGATGACGTCATAACTCGGGATGATGATGTCATAGAGCTTAGCTTTTTTTCGGCACTCTTAACTAGATCTGTACGGTCATTTTAAGGGGTCACACGACTTTGTACGACTTCAGGAAGCTGAGATTAAGTGTTGGAATGGAAATATTGATGATGTCATAACTCGGGATGATGACGTCATAGAGCTTAGCTTTTTTTCGGCACTCTTAACTAGATCTGTATGGTCATTTTAAGGGGTCGCACAACTTTGTACGACTTCAGGAAGCTGATATTAAGTGTTGGAACGTAAATATTGATGACGTCATAACTCGGGACGATGACATCATAGAGCTTAGCTTTTTTTCAGCACTCTTAACTAGATCTGTATGGTCATTTTAAGGGGTTGCACGACTTTGTACGACTTCAGGAAGCTGAGATTAAGTGTCGGATAACCGTCAGAAAATGTTATACTTGTAACAATACTGATACCTACAAAAATAAAATACCTACCAAGATACCTACCTAGGTATACAAATACAATAACTTTTCAATGCAATCTTTTAATAATAGGCCTGAGTTAATCATATTATTAGAGAAGTTTGCATACAGTACAAGTCCTCAAAAGCTGAGGGTGACTTATATACGGATCAATGAATTTGGACAATTTTTTGAGTTAAAAGTTAGGGGGACAACTTATCAGTAAGAGTGACTTAAACAAGAGTATAAAGAAGACACCAGTGATTATGTCTATGATACTTGCCTGCATAATTTTTCCTGTAGATGCTGGACCTTGACAAATGATAGCATTTGATAGTGAAAATTCATAAATAGTGTTTACAACAAAATCCATCTTAAAACTTTATAACTAATGGTGGAACATATATACCTGACAGTATACTTGTTTTAATATAGCTAGTATTTATGAATTAAATATATGTTATATTTCGTGATTTAGGTTAAACATATAGTATACATAAATTAATATTGTAACTAATGTGTGAAATACATCCATATTTTTTTATTCTTATTTTAATATAACAAGTATTTATGAATTAAGTATATCAAATATTGTGAATAGATGAAATGTATATATATGTAGATATAAATTCATATTTATAATATCCACATATTCATTTTTAACAAATGCATATTTAAATCAAAGAAAAACTATAGTCACTTGCACTCTTTTTGAAAAATTGGTTTGTCATTTTTACACAGGCTAGTTACATCCCTATACCCCATAGAATATCTTCAGTAGCATATCCTGACAGTAACTATCATGCATAAATTAGTGTCAAAACAGTGAAATGACTCATAACTTGAAACACTGGACCTAATGGAAAGCTTGACATTGACAAATTCCAAATTACCATTTTCCAATATTGTAATTCACCAAACTTCACCACTAAACTTTCCCTTTCTATATGCCTTTTTGAATGACACATCAAAGACTTTATCCCCATCTTATCTGGGAAATATCTCCCACATCAGAGATGGAAAAAAATTAACATTAGATGCACAAGAGGAAGCACTTTGGAACCTGAACATGTTAGTGGTAGAACAATGGTCAGAGTATACAAAATGCATACCACCATTGAAAGTCAGTGAAACCATTAGAATACAAAATCAGGTAAGCCCCAACCCTTGTAGATGGGATAAAACAGGCACAGTTGTTGAGGTATATGTCAATTTGAGTCCATGGCTCTAACTGCTCAATAACTCATAACCCAAAAACTACAAAGGTACTCTCCTATGCAACCATATACCACTACACTTCCAAATGCACCTATGGCAGTTTCCTTACCAGCAGAATCTCCACTATCAGAAATAAAATTCCAAAAGCCTTCATGCAATATTCCCAACCCAGTGACACCCAGCTTGCAGAATCTGATTCCTGAGAACAATACTCAACAGGAACCAGCAATCATTGCTCCACCAAATGACAATAATGACTCTCAGCTCCAAAACAATCCTGGTGATTGCAACAATGTGATACCACCATACCAAATAAACATAGAACCAGAGACCACCTCTTTACATTGATCATCTTGACAAGTCAAACCCCCAAGCTAGAAAACAAATGGCGAATATAAACTTTAAACCCAACATTGTGTTAAACTTTATTACATTGACATGAACCTTTGAGTATTGGACAATCATACCTAAATATTATGTTTACTTATTATTCATATAATATGTACAAGTTATCTATTTAACAATCCATGAACCTTTAATTGAATATATGTAAATCATACATATAAATATTATGAAATTATCTTATTATCTTTGGTTACATTTATAACTTTCATATTATCAGACTTGTACTTCTATAACCAATAAAGGCTTGGGAGGAGATAGACAATAATTATTATATCATATGCTCTATATGCCTATATTTCACCTCACCTTTACCCTTATGAATCATATTCTGTTATTCATGTTACACTTAGGTTCAATCATTTAAAGCAAGAATACCTAATCAAGACTAAATATTTATTGCTGGAAATAATTATTCTTGACTAGAATTTGCCATCTTATAAAACAGGATTAACTTTACTCTCAAGTTAGTTGGCAGAAGCTATTCTCACGATTAAATAAGAAATCTACACAATGTATTATTGTCAACCAACAAAATTATAAAATTTTTCTTCAACAGCAATGTCTATACCTACAAACTTGTCCAAAAGTAATAAATAATTTTTATAATAATTAAGTGCAATAGTTTTGAGCATGTATTGTTGGTGTATGTAATTGCTATATTCAATTCTAGTCTTTAAAGTATATACAAGTATATGTATGTATCCTTTTCTAATAATATGTTTATTATTGTTATATGTTAGATTCCATCATTTCCATCAAACACATTTGAACAAATAAAGGTCATTCTTACTTACAAATCTACATTGTCACTGTTGGCTGAGACTAGGCATAAAATTCAATTAAAATGTATTTCAGCTTATTTTTTATACAACATTTTATTATTTCATAAAAATTATAAGTTAATCAGTTAGTTTAATAGTTTTATACTAAATAGTAAAACACTAACAGCAAACTATAATTTATAAGATTATATAGCTTCCAATACTTATAGGTTTACCACATATTGCTTATCATATTAAAAACTTGCTATACTCATAGTCTAAGTCCCTTATTTTTAAATATAACATTTTCCACAAGTTTCGGTGTGCATTTTGCTATGCTTTTTAAAATTTTAAAATTAATTACATTATTTTAATACAATAAAATTCAATATTAGACCCATAAAAGATTTTCTTTTAAATAATACATTTTAATTATGAAAAAATTAAGAAACAAAAATAGTTCCGAAAAATTATTATAAAAAAATATATTTTTTCATATTTTAAATTTCTTTTAAATAAAAATCTGAATTTACATAATTATTTTGTTAGAAAACTCTAAAATTGAAATATAATAATAAAACTGGAACTATTGTACAAGACTAAAATATATATATAGCAAATACATTGCAATATCTTTAAGTGACTTAAAAGGGCACAACAAGCAATGTATGAAGCTTAAAACTGAGAGGCAAGACTTGAAATCTGCATGACTTGAAAATGTGCAGGAGGTATTCTACACAACTTTAAAATGCCCTGCTATATATCTAAGTGACTTAGAAATCTGCAGAAAAATATTTATTTGTACTTTAAAATACACAACAAGATATCTAGGTGACAAAAATATATGTAAAATACTATGCAAAGTTTTTGTTTTGTCATTTATGATAAATTTAGTTCTCAGCAATTGAAAAATGATGGGTTACACATTTTTAGACCCCTGGAACTCATTATTATCAGCAACGGACCCGTTTTAGGCCCTGGTGACCTGCATCAAAATTAGATTTCCTAATAACAAACCAATTTTTACTATTTTGGTGTCTTTTGTAGATTTTTTATTATGCTGAATTAATTTTTGATAGTAGGTTAGCAAAATGTTCAGTCTTAAGGTCAATATTGAATTCAAGTTCACCAGACGACCTCCAGGACCAATACAAATTGACGATTTTTAATGTTCAACGGATTGTTGCCAATTAAAGTGTATTTTGATAGTTTTATACGAAGCTAAATTTATTTTCTCATTTGCAATAATCAACTAATAATTTTTTATAGGTTTTCCATTCAAATACTACATTAAATATGAATAATTTTTTTTGTGGATATTAAATGTGTAAATTTAGAGATTAAATTCGACATATGTACATCAAATCTGAAATCAAATTTTTAGGGGATAGCAAATTTGGAAATAAGGTAATCAAATATGAAAAATACTGCATTATGTTGACTTGTTTCTTACGATTATTCTAAATGACGTACTGTATACGTTTTAGCAATTTTTTACAATGAAATTTATATATAATTCGTCATTATTAAGTTGAAATTTTAAATATTTATTTACAATATCAGTACTTGTCGTTCCGGAGATTGGGACAGGGCACGGATCTAGAAAATTGCATTTTCATTTTTTGCACATGCCCTGCTTAGTTATGCTAGACTAATGCCTGTGCATCTGGCAAAAATGAATGCTCTAGAACACAGTGACCCCGCATTGAAGTCGGGAAATTTTTTTGTCGCGAAAACTGAAATACCCTTTACTAGACTATTTACGGACCAGTTACTGGAACAAGAAATCAAAGCACTAAAGCGTCATGGTGGTATAGTCGGTTTGTGTCAAAGATACAGTGGGTTTAGATCGACAAGTTACTACAACACGTCCGCATCTCACTCATATTACCGAAAAGAACACTATCAGCTTTCTGGTAATATTTGTCTAAGGACAAGGGAAAACGCAGTCTAACAACAATTGAAGTACACTGTATGTAAAGGCAATCACTTTTACAGTGAATGCATTTCTTGGAAGCCTTGCATCATCAGCGCTGGTTCCCAAAAATGCAAATGAAAGCATCCTCATCTTTGCAGGAAAGGGTCAGAAACGTTTAGTTGATTTTATTCAAGATAATTGATGCTAACTTCGCCGATGTCAATTTGGGATTCAATAAAAAGATTGAAATTGAAAACTTTCAGCAACTCTCTATAAAAAACGAAGTACGATATTGGGGGACAATGTGATTAAACTATGCGAGGAAAGAGCCCGCGCCTTATTTTGAGATTCCTTATTATTATTCTCAATCTGGTTTCACGTCATCGTATTTTTCCGTAAACTCAACTGAAGTTTCGCACAGGAAAAGGTACGAAATACAGAACAATTGATGTAGTTGAGCGAGTTCAGAATATTTGATTTTCACAATTTCTCTGGAGCGGACTAGGGTGGAAAATTTGTTGGTACTGGCCCCAGTACGTATTGGGCAAATACGTACATAAAATTAGCTGAAAATCATCCCGTTATTGATTTTTTCAGCTTGCTCGGAGAAATCCATATTTCAGCACGATTGATTAACGGAGATTACCCACCAGAAGTAAAAGGTCGCTCAAAATTCGTAAGGCAACATTTTCTGATCAATGGGAACCACTCAATTACCAATCCTACGCTGTGACATGTTTCGTTCAAAGAATTTGGAAGTTGAGATGCTGCCACCAACTCGAGCTGCCCTTTTCCCACATATTTGCGCACAAATTACATTGGAATGCGCGATAAGTTCTAAAGACACCTCATCCATACATTCTTCCCATTGAAGAAAATGGATAGCAGGTTCAGAATATTGTGTACATTCCTATTATGCAACTGGAACTACCTGCCCCAAAAGCAGTTTTAGAACTGACAAGATTTGAATGCAAATCCGGATGCAATATCGGCAGATATTGCTGTTTTAAAATCAAACTACCATGTACGCCTGTGTCTAAATGCAAAGACTTCAATTGATTCAATCTTTGCAAAAACAAAATACTTATGATGTCGAAGATGATGTTGATGATTACGCTGACTAATCAGGGACTTTTAATATTAATCACTGACTTTATAAATAACAAAAGCTTCTCAGTACAATTTTAAGAGCAAAAATTTATTATTTCATAATTATCTTTATCAGTATCATTACAGTATCATTACTATTTGTCTAAGACAAAATTGCATATATTAATGTTTAATCTTATTAATTATGCTTTTTATATAATATTTTTATATAATAATACATTTAAATAGATTTCATATTTTCATTTCACACGTTTTTTTACTTTTAAAACAATAGATTACTATGAAAATTGTCCTCCTATGGTTTGGGGGGGGGGGGGGGGGTGATTATGACTCTGAGTACCTGGAACTAGGGTGGACATTAAAAAATTATCAATTATTTCAAGCGAGAAAATATCTAGCTTCATTTAAGATATTCAAAATAACACTTTAATTAAAAATCCTTTCAATGTTGAATATCATCGATCTTTATTGGTCTGGTGGGCCTAAACCCCCAGTAATAACCTTGAGACTCAACATTTTGCTACAATACGATCAGAAATAAATTTTTCCCCATTAAATATCTACAATAAGGCACTAAAATTGTCAAAATCGGTTCATTATTAGGAAATCTAAATTTGGTGCTTAGTCCCAGGGTTTAAGGTCTGTTAGGGGGCGATACAAATGGGTTCTACTGGTCTGAAAATTTGTACCCCACTACTTTTCAATTAACGAGACCTAAATATATAAAAAATGGAAAAAAAAATTTGCACAGATATAGCGTACGGGATGACATTTTATACCACACTACTATAACAAGCATTCCCACACATTTACAAATTATCTGTATAGAATTCTTAGTTAACAAGACTGAGGCGATACAATTATTCATGAAATTAAAGCAGTTTGCATTAATGTAATATATACCCGTATGTAGGTATATGTTTTAAAAATATTTTTTAAACATTTTAGAAAGTTTTGAACTATCGTACTAATTATATTTATAGTATTTGTTCAGTATTAGTTCAGTATTTGTTCGCCACATATTTTTAATATGTTCTAATACGTATGATTGTAATAGCTACAAACTGTGTATTTTTATTCGAACAGGGATATTTTAGAATTCACATGACTTTTTACTCTAAAGTAAAAAAAATTATAGCCTTTGGTTTATGTGTTCATTTTATACTTACATCTCTAATACATAAGAGTTTAAGACAATGAAGGAGATTTATATTGCACAATTAAAACTAAATTCTTTTTAGTAATTAATGCTCAGTGAATACCTGCTATATTCGTAAATTAGAGGTTAAGTAATTGAGGGCATTCAGACAATCAGTAGTTTTCATCAAATAGATTGTCTATTGAAAAAAATTACAATTATTCATTGTTGTGAAGTTTACATGTTTTATATGAAAAGAAATGTGTTATTTAAAAAATTGTCATATGTATATCTTTTACTTCTTAAATAATTTTAGCATTTGAATTATTTTAGTAGTTTTGAACAAAATATTATTTTGAAAATTACATATTCCCGTTTGTAGATATTTAGCAGAGAGTTTCAACCATTGGTAATAATCATTATACTATATGGTTGCAACTTTTATTTATATACTGCCAGTTATTATCATTCGTCCATTGTAATATTTAAACGATTTACATTATTCAACGTACAAAATTATTCCATAATTTGTAAATGTTCATAAAAATAAATATGCAGACTAGAAAGCATTGGAAACTTATTTACTCATCAGAATAATTATGAAACAGTTAAATGATTGATAATTTTTTACAACTAGCGATTATGTAATTCAATATACTATTTGATTGATTTCACAGCGATGTAGAGTTTTTAATCGGTGAAGAGCGCAAGCGCTTCTACGCGCACCGTTGCATCCTCTCGTGTCGATGTGATGTGTTTCGTGCGATGTTCACAAGTCAGAAGGAGAGCCGCTCACTCTCCCACTACCCAGCTGACATCCCGCTCGTTCTTAAAGAAGTCAACTCCGGAACCTTTCTCACAATGCTTGAATTTCTTTACACAAACAGCGTCACACTGGACAATAAATCCGTTGTTGAGGTGAGGATACCAAAGAGACATAGTGGAGAGAGCAAAAGAGCTCATAGATGCAGAATGACAGTGAAAAAGGCTTCAGTTTTTTTATCATTGTTACAATTTGTGCACAAGAAAATTCTAGTTCGTGGAATAGTATTGTATATTGCCACACTGAAGTTAATGCCATTTTTAACATTTTCTATCATTAATTAACCACAGATATATAAAATTACTGCATTCAAAAGCACCTTAACGGATAACCCGACTCTATATGTCCTGTAAACACGTAGGTTTAACATTTCATGTCCTTCGATTTAATCAAACTATTTTTTTAAAAATATTTATATAAATTAATTGTCAAATTATATATTTCAACAATTTACTTTTTCCTTTAGACTTAGAACAAATGTTTAAATGTGTAAATTTTTAAATAATATGTAATAATACTAAAAATTAGTGTTTATAAAATATATTATTATATATATATTGAGAAACAAACAGTTGCAGGATCATTAAATGTATTATAAAAGTTTAAACGTTTTTGAATATACAATATTCTTCATCATGAAATTTAAAAGTGCGTACGAAATGTAAATATTACAGATTAAAATAATAATTGAGAATTTCAGAAAATAGAATTATTAGAACGAGAGAGAGAGAGGAGAGTGCATCAAGAAAAGAAGAAAACTATAGGTTAGAAATATTTAAGAAAAAAGGAGGAACCTTGGTTGACAAGTTGACTATTTAAAGAAAGAAGACAATTTAATATGGAGAGCTTCTAAAGTACGAAGATTAAAATGAGAGGAATTGATAGCTATAGTTTTGAAACTACATATTACAGTTATAAGAAACAGAACAGGAGTAACAGCGAAGAAGATAATCACCAATGGCACTCTTAATTTTATGCTCCTTCATTTTTTTGTCTAGGTGGCGTTTGGTGGCGTTTTCCAATAAAACTTTTCAAGATCCAAAACTTTTTGTAATTTCTATTCCTTTTGTTGGAAACCCTTCTTTAATTTTTAAGAAAGCTTTCAACAAACTTTATAAATCTCATTTTTGTAATAATATTAACATTGTCTTCCACAGCTTCAAGTTCTAAAAATATTTTTCTCTCAAATACAAACCTCCAAAATCTCTTAAATCTGGTGTGGTTTATAAATTTACGTGTCAGGTAGACCCTGATGAGTCTTACATTGGTAAGACCAAACGCTACCTAGACAAAAGAATGAAGGAGCATAAAATTAAGAGTGCCATTGGTGACTATCTTCTTCATTGTAACTCTTGTTCTAATTCTTATAACTGTCGCAATTCCTCTAATTGTAATCTTCGTGCTTTAGAAGCTCTCCATATTAAATTGTCTTCCTTCTTTAAATAGTCAACTTGTCAACCAAGGTTCCTCCTTTTTTCTTAAATATTTCTAACCTATAGTTTCCTTCTTTTCTTGATGCACT
Source organism: Invenusta paracnida (assembly GCA_036023295.1). Classification (NCBI taxonomy): domain Eukaryota; kingdom Metazoa; phylum Platyhelminthes; order Proseriata; family Coelogynoporidae; genus Invenusta; species Invenusta paracnida. The sequence continues at coordinate 11,438 of JAYRBW010072706.1, forward strand.
CTCTCTCTCTCTCTCGTTCTAATAATGTTATTCTCTGTAAATCTCAATTCTTGTTTTAATCTGTAATATTAACATCTTGAACGCACTTTTAAATTTCCTGATGAAGAATATTGTATAATATTTAAAAACGTTCGAATTTTTATAATAAATTAAATGGTCCTTCAACTGTTTGTTTTTCTTTTTTTCTTTAAATGTTTTTCTCTACCATAACTATATTTAGAAAAAATTAAGAAACATAGAAAACAGTAATAGTTCTGCTTAACTTTTCCCTTCCATGTTCTGTAGACCATATAAAAATGTCTAATAATGTTTAATGAATTAAGCAATAATAAAACTTATTTCAAAACTTTTTAATATAAGGTTATTAGATTACTGAAACTTTGGTTCAAAGTATACATACGAATATTTGGTTAATTATATTAAATTGTCACGCGTTTCCATCATAAATAGATAAGTATGTGAATTTGTATATTCAGTATCAAATAATTTGTGTAACAGCTAATATTTTCTAAATTTAAAAGATATTAATGACTAAAAATAGGTTTAATTGTAAACATTTATGTAGTTTTATTTATTTTGGAATAAAACTATATTCAACATCCAAATATTTATTTTGTATTAAATTTGAATTACAGTAAATATAATTAAACGATTATTTTATTTGTGAAAAAATTTAAAATGATTAATATAAATTTAAATATTTACATGAAAGGTTTTTTCATTAACCTGGTATTTATAGCATCCATTTTAATATATCATGGTATTTATTTATATAATTCTATTTGTTTTTACAATTTCAATTGGGTTATATAATAAATACCACAATCATTTAATTAGATAATTCTTAAACATTCATTTTACACCGTATTATAATAGTACAGAGAAATGCCAATAATTAATGTTTTTCAGGTCATTGATATTTTGACTTGCGCTGTGGAATACGGACTGGAAGATCTAAGAAAAGTATGTATATGTATGTATTTATGTTTACACATTTATTTATATATTATGTCTAACTAAATTTAATCGAGGTATAAGTACTTATAAACACAGATTATTGTTATACATAATTATGTTTTATTACTCTATATGGGTGGATTTCATGAAGCGGTAGATATTAGTCATATAAATAGAAATTGTTTTATCGTTGTTAGTTTATAGTTATCCGATCTCTATGGTATTAGCTTACTCCCAGGATTAACTAGAATAAAGTCAATTTATTTACTACCACATGGATTGCACAAAGCTGTAGTGGCTACTACCAGAAGTAAGCTTGGTAATAAATATTTGCGCCTATTATTAAATCAGAGAGAAGTCGGTTTATTTACTATCACGGCTTGCTCCCAGGCTAGGGTAGGTATAAGAGGGGTATTAGTCAATTACTTCGTTTTTTCTTTTTTGTCAGCATACGGTTGTAACTATAAAATGGCGGGATATATATTAACGCAGTTATTCTTTCAGCGATACAAAATTTAGAATGCAATACTGCTTATCCAAAAATTGTACAAATAATTTAATAAATGATATTCGAATCTCTTTACTCAGAAATAAAGCCGCCTCTTAACCTAACAACAAGTTTTCATTATTTTAAGATTCTTAGCCACTGGGCAATTTATAACCATCGATACAGATTAACTATAATATTTATATATTTATAATGTTTATTTAAAGTATATTTTTATCTGTTTATAACACAGTGGGTAGTGTACATGATTTTTAACAAGAGAATATTTAAAATGGCTCTGGAATTCCCTCACTTTTCATTGGTTGACCTAAAATAAACATCACGATTTCTGTACTCCTTGATAGTTGCTACGCCAACCAGACGTTCATACTGCTTTGTGAAAACGAAATTGTGCCAATGTAGATACACCTGGTAGTAACCTTACTCCCGGTAACAACCGATATCGCTTTATATTATTTCCGCCCTATGCTTATAAATTTAAACCTGTAGTATATCATTTTCATAATTATATAGTACCTACCTATGGATATTAATGGAATTAATAATTATCAAGTTGTTTGCTACAGTTTGCTAAGCACCTTATATTCTAATACCATTTGCTTGCATAATTATCTTAAGTACACAGAAAATAATTGGAAAATCAGGAACTATTTATATCACCTTAATAAAGTATTTAAAGTATTCCCTGAATATATAGAACACCGTTTAGATTATAATATGAAAAATCATATTTAGTCATGAGCACATAAATATAATTTTAAATATGGTTAATTAATAGTAATGCTATTAGGAAATTATATCTACATGTCAAAGTCACTATAAATTAGCAAATTTGGGAATATTTGTAAGATAAGAAATTAAGATAGAAGTATATTTATCAAAACTTTTCGTATTTACATACATCATCAGAGAAGCTATTAAAATATAATTGAGTCGTAAAATCGGTAGATATACCATCTAAGTACAGTTCAAAAATAAAACATGATGCAATAACGTATTAAAGATGGATAAAATCTACTTGAGTAAAATTTTATATACACTAGTGTAGGTACCTATGTATAGAAGAGAGAAAGAATTAGTTAAGGAGACATAAATATAACTATACATACTAATATAAACCGACAAGTTAAACGGGCAGATTACATATCTAATGAGACGAGAAATTAAATACAATAAGCATACACTAAACAATAAGGTACTCAAAAATGAACATTCACAGCGAAGACACTAATAAAAGGAAAAAAATATTAAAAGATAATAAAATACAAGCCAATAAATAAGAGTACAAATAATGCTTAAAGAAACAAAAAATGTTACATTTCATACTTTACACACTCGGTCACTCAGTCCATCGCACCATGAAAACAGTCAGAAGCACGGTCATGGTAGTCTAAGTGACAGATTTACGTCAGTTAGTCTTTTTCATTCATGGTGGGCTTTTTCTCCTTTGGAAAGTATGTATATTTAGGTTTTCTTTTTGTATTTCGTTATTGCAATTGTGTGTAGCTACTGTTGTAGATCCTCGCTCATGTTCCTTCCACCGTGTTGCAAGTGTCGGTATGTGTATCCGACGTAGTGACCTTGACAGGTCTGATAAGTAATGTGGTACACAACGTTGGATTGGAGAATTTTATTGATTTTGGCTTTATTGTTGTACACCATTCCTAGCTTCTCTGTTCGTACCGCATTGCGCACCTTGACATTTTTTTTATTGGTAATATTTCTTATTTTCTTCAATACACGATATGTGCTTGGGTCCACTCATCGTAGTGTTCATGTAGCGGTTGTATTGCTCATCATATTTTTGTCTCGTTGATTCCTTCTAACTAACTTGTTTTGTATTGATCATTGGTTTTTGTAGAGTATTCTTCACTTTCTTTATTTCGTATTGTTTTCGTATTTCATCTGAAGATAATAGTAGGGCTCCTTCGATCATCGCGGTAGCCGCTGCCTTCTTATTTTTCCGTGGTGCATATACTAAATTTAGCACTTATACTTTGGTGAGACTTGGTTTGCGGTACACATTAGTTGACATTCAATTTTAGCTTCATGACCAAAAAAGCTAGTTCCCGGTTCTTGTCGAGATTTTCTATTGTGAATTCAACTTTTATGTGTATTCTGTTAAGTTTTTAAAAAATTATTGATATTTCATCATCTTCATTATAGCACTAGGCAGGGTATCGTCTACGTATCTTTTGAATACACCGTCCCTTAGAATATTTTAACATTAGATTCAACGCTTCTAAAATCCATATATAATTATATATATTTGCTAAAAATGGACCTGGTTTCCCATGGTCACTCTATCTGTCTGAATCCATTCTATCTCCTCTGGAGCATGATGGAAGGTTGTATCTTTAAAAATCAGTTGTTAAAAATTATATTTTTCTTTTTGGATTAGGTTTTCACTCTGTAAGGCTTTTTTAGGCTTCCTCAATTGATATATTCTAAATAGTGATACCACATCCGCAGAGAACCATACTGTATCGGCTTCCAATTTATTCGCAGTCAGGAATCCAGTGATATCATATATTTTGAAGTCCTGTTTAATTTGGTAATACCACCAGTGTGCCAGATTATTATATTATACTACGGGGTATAGCAATAACCGATCGTAACGGAATGTCAGTTTTGTGCATTCCGCAGTCCCATACATTCGTGGTAGGCTGTCTCATGTTGATATTATTTTATCATAGAAATCTGTTGATATTGTTTTCGTTTTATACGTATCTAACAGCTTTTAGTTAAATTCTTCTTCGATCTTAAAAGTCGTGTCTTTAGCGTTCTTTCTTTGTTGGTTCTTACTTTTCTTAAATTAGTCCCTTCAGAATATCCAGCATTTTATTCTGATACGTTGCGCGTTTCATCGTCGCGAAACCTCTTCCTTTGTCATAGAGGTGCTATGACGATATTTTCTCTTTTTAGGTACTTTCTAATTTTTTTAATGGTATATGACCCTTTCGCTCGACGTCCTTTCACTTTTCTTATAAGTTGAGAGTTTTAGGTTGACACCTTTCGTCATATGTTCACATCTTAGTCTTGATGCATTAAGCCAATCATACTTAATGAATGGATTAATTTCATATCAGTTCATTGAACTAATGCTTTATATTTGTATTTAAATAGTTTAAGCGCATAACTTAATTTTTTAATTATATTTTGTATCAGGAAGATAAAAAATACAATGTACCTACTTTAATGTAGACAGTCAACCAAAATTCTTTTGTTTGATTAGAAATGTTTTAATAAAAAAATTGTTAATAAAATTTATATTATTATATATACAATTTAATTTATTTATAAATATTTTATAAAAATAACCTTTAATCTGCTAACTGCTTGAAATGTAATCAATTTTCTGCATAGATCTGTCAGGATTACCTCGGCGACAGGCTGGATGTGTCCAACATTTGCGAAATGATGGCGGCGGCCACCAGTCTCAGCCAGAACTATCTCAAGAAAACGTGTCTTCGTTTCTTGAATAGCAATGCACAGGTATAAATTATTAATTTTATTTTTAAGAAGATTATTTGAATTTACTATATATTTATAAGTTGTTTGATGACTTATACTTTGATTTTATAGTTTATCTATAGTTTTTGTATTTATGAGAAGGTATATATTTTACCTATAGATATGTTTCACTTTATTACTTAAATAAATATTTTTTTATTTTAGACCAAAATTTAAAATTTAAATTTTAATATTACATTTAACATTTATATATTTTAACAATCGTTAAAGGATTTTGAAAGTTCAAAGGTTGCTTAAGTCATGCCCATAAGAGTTATAAATACTGTTCGTGTGTAGCATGCTAGGTTCCTTGAAGTCTTGAATATAGGTTAAGATCATATTAAATATATGCATTCGAACAAACGCTATTATATTCATTATGAATATTTAACAGTCTAGTCTCGCCAATCTATCTTATAAAATGATTCGTGTTAACTCAAGGATTGCTATGTATAAATACAAAATCCCATAGTGGTATCAAGAATAGAAATGCAAAATAAAACAAATGGCATTTAACTTGAAAAATATAATTCCTTCCAAAATTATGTTAAATGGGACTAATTTTTTCAAATTGGATATGTATGAGTATTAGGTTAAAATATTTAGACGACCACATAGAGTCTTATTAATATAGTTATTTTTGTTTAATTATGTTTCCATGTGAATGATTATATTTTAGTACATGTTTATGTAAGCATTTTCTTGACAACGATTTTACGTGTCTCTCAGGACGTAATAAAGACGAAGGCCTTCAACCAGCTGCCCGAAGAGGCTGTCGTAGAGCTGTTCTCCAGTGATGATCTCACTTTAGACGAGCTCGATGTGATCAAGGCCGTGTCCAAGTGGACGCTCACCCAGGCTTACACGAACCAGAAGAGTGTTCCGGACACAGGAGTTCGTGTGGCAAGGCAGATTAGACTCTGTCTGCTCACTCCGGATGAGTTGGCGAGGGTTGAGAAGGACAATAAGGTCGAAAATATCATCCCAGTGAGTGCGGCTGGGTTTATATGAAAAGACCAGTATTCTCATTCTAACAATAATTGTATTGTTAGATTATACCTTGATAAATAAAACAAGCCAGTAGAAACGTACATAGCTATAACTTAAGATAGTAATGCTATAGTTAAATATTTAAAGAGTGTAGTAGCCAAATTAACTATACTTATTATATTATACTATAATACTTTACTATGAGTAACTATTTAGTGTAAGTATCAAGTATATAACTTGAATATTTGAGCATTCAAGTATTAAGTCATCTATATTTAATCAAATTTAAATCAAGTCTTTACTATACTTATTATACTATTGCTATATTATTACTCATAGGATTAATTAGCTTCGAATACTCTGTGTTCCTGCCAAAAACTGATACCTTTCAGACTATTTATAATTATTAATTATCAACATGAAATGTAATTTTTATTCCAGACCCTATATATATGTCAAAGTTTAAGTAGTCACCAACAATTTCTAATAATCTCAATTATTTGTTTTAATCTTCTATATCTGCTTATATTTATCATATTTCATTTTCTCCAGCTGTGAGGTTAAAGAGCAATGAGATCAAAATATAAAGCAATACTGATTAAATTTCTTCACAATACTAGAAGTATCTTCCTTTCCCAATATACAATTTTGTATGTGATTTTATGAGCAATGGAAACGAAAGAATACTGTAATTTTTGTAAAGCGTACATAACTTACTTTAAACTATTAATGTAAGTATATTTATTTGTGAAATATAGCACCACAATCACATTATTTATTTTTATCCACAGAAATTACCATAATGTTTCGATATGTACTTTTATTACAATAATATTTAATAATTTCCACGTTTATATTATACATATACATATATACATGTATACATATGTATTATTCACACATTTTTCTTCTTAACTTCTTAAATAATATTCATTTCGAGTAATAATTTTTGCACTTCAGGCTGATGTTTTCTCTCAGGCATGGAAAGTCCACGCTCTGAAACAAGTGGACCCCTCAAATCCACTCACTCGTGGACGACGCGGAACTATCTATCGTGAATGCCACGAGTTTTTGTCAAATTAGTAAAAAAAATGCATTCTCTTTTTTTGTGTTTTGCTTAACACTTATAACCTTACTTCAATATCAAACTAGTCTTTTCTGAGAAGAAAAAACATTATTGTTAGCTTGGCAACTTTTTAATTGACGTAGCGCTTACTTTAGTCGCTACAATCAAAATAAAGCAGTAGTAATTCGATATTGTAGTAATATTAATAATAAGACTACATTTTTGCAAACTGTAAACTCAGTACACTTCAATTTAGAAGAAATTGATCCTTGATCGGATTGTCGATCTTTATATTGTTTTTATACATTTATCTTAAATTGCTTGATTGGTACATGAGTAAATAGAAAATCTTTTTGTGATTTATGAAATACAAATTAAAGCTCACGTCTTCTATAACTGTACTTTACTTCCGGTAACAAAGTGTGTTTGCACCTTTTGTGTAGGCCTATGTAGTTATCATTACAAATTGTTTTCCATTCTATACACAAATTTTTGTATGCTAGTTTTTCGGATAGTTGTATGCGATTTTGACTTTTTTATTATTTTTTGCCTACAATGTTGTATAGTTATAAATGTATATTTATTTATTAAATAAAAACGATAATGCTTGATAATCATACTACAAATCAATCATAACTTCTTTTTTTCAGTTTTAAAATCATGTTCTTTTACCTTTGTATTTATAACCTACAACTAATAATACATAATACATATACAATATACATGTTTGATGCTTTTTCAGTTATTTGACCGACTGTCTATGTCATTTCTTCTTATATCTATTTATTTCCTTTCTGCCTTTCTTATTATTATCATGATGAGTAGTCAATTTTTGGAACTTTTACAATCCACTGAAATTTTGTTATGTTGTTAGTCTGCAGATCTTATTATTTTTTTTGCTTAAATATATATCTTATTACGTTATATTTACTAACTTTATGATACTTTAATTAATGTGTTCATTTTCAGTTTTTTTAATCATTCTTAATAAATTCTTGTTCGTATATATGACTCAGATTATTGTCAGAAAATTGCTATAATATATATTAGCAATTGAAGATCTGTTTCATGTGTATTCTCAGTGGGCTTATTACGTGTTCCGTGCGTTTATAAAAATTTGAAAAAAATGTCAGCATATAATTGAAACATTTATATTACTTCATTTATTCGTTATTTACACAGTGTAAAATACCAACTGTAAAAGTTATAATGAAAATGAAATAATAGTATACCGCGTTTATTTAAACATTAAATTTTAAAATTAATATAATATAATGTAAATATTTTTTCCTTCATTTTTCCTTGACAATTACAGAAAACATTTTTCATTTAATCTAAAATTTGTATTTCTAAATAACTAATAAAATATCACCATGAATTTGGGGTGATGTTATAGGTGTTTCGAAAAAAATCCAATAAAAAGGTACATTTATGACTAAACAAATTAATTTCAACTGATTAGAAGTCTATTAAAATGCTAAAAAATATCGTTGAAAGAAATAATCAACGTTCTTTTTATTACAAACATATAATTGTTCGATTTATATTGAATTCTTTTGTTTATGTATATGATTTAATATAAATAAAAATTGTTAATTTATATAATTGTAATATTAATTTATAATGATATTTTAAATTTGTTAAAATTAGTACTAGATATTAAGTCAATAAATTAATTGCTAAAATAAATTTTTTAATCTATATTATATAGTTATATCATTAAATATAAATTTATTTGCTAATGTTTTAGTATATATTTCTAGGGGGTTACCTTCGTGGACATCTAGATATTACCTATGGTTTTACCTATAACAGGAGAGTCTCGTTCGGGTAACATATCACTAGAATCATCGAAAAATGTAGGAAAAGAATCAATATATGCTTAGAGCAGTCAGTAACACAGAGAGGGGCCTCGATAAAGAACTACATATACGTTCATGTGCAGAACCATCCTCGAATTCAGCTCACCAAACTGGATGACAAGGGTTGGAAAAAATAAACTTGAGAAACTGGAAAGAACGTAACTAGAGGCACTTAGAAAGACTTACGTATTCAAATCAACACGAGCAGAAACAGTTCTCGAAAAAGCACAACTGGACAAGATCGGCGAGGGAGCAGTTATCAAGCCACTATCGCAATGGAAAAGAGCCTCAGATGTAATGAAGCAAATCCAAGAAATGCCATCATGTCAGAAAACATCAAGAGAAGACTGAAGGAAACCGAGCTCAGAACCTATGCTAAAGAGTAATGGAACAGAGTATTTAACGACCAACAGTTAGGACAGAAGTTTCCAAACCTCAACAAATCATGGTTATGCAGAAATATAATTATTAAATTCGAAGGAATAAAAGACAAAGATACCAGCAAGAATAAAAAAATGGCTATCCAGAAATTATACAACAATGACGAATTCGACCTAGTAATCTACACTGATAAATTGTAATAATAATAATAAAATTAATAATAGCAATAATAATAATAATAAGTGTTTATTAAAAGAAAAATGGGAATCTAAAAAGTGCTGGTTGAAGTATAGCAAAATGATGTTAGAATAACAAAAGTAGGTACGGCTACAAATAGTATCGTACAGACTGTAAAGCAACAAATAAAATGATATAGTTAATCATAATACTGGTGTGAGGGACAAATGAATTGAGGCGTCAAGTAGTTTTGCAGAAAGTAATAGAGAGTTTTCAAGTGAAAGGAAGTTTTTTAGAAATGGAGAGGGTTGAGGATGTGTTCAATATGTGGTGCTTTCTTGAAAAGTTTAATGCTGAGCTTATTTCGGCGATCCTATAGAGAAGGGAAGCAGGCCAGTCGCAAACCATCGTTGCAGATTATTCTGTAACATTTGTTTTGTATAACGTCCAGCTTATTAGAGAGATTCATATTCATGCCAACAAAGACTTTACGGGAGTATTCTATAGTGTAGATCTAATTAAAGAAAAATATATGTTTTGAAGGTCCGATTTAAAAAAAGGTTTACGCACTCTTAAGGCGTAAATACGTCGTGAAGCAGAGCAAAGTCAATATAGTTATTCCAAGTAAGTTAATAATTAAAGATAATACCAAGAATGCGGAAAGAAGAGGAACAATTTAAATTATTAATCGAAGGTGCCAGGTATAGACTGCAAGAGATACATGTAGGTAGTATTTTACATGTTAAGAGTGAGGCCATGCGTTGAGCACCAGTTTGATATATTTTGAATTTCTTCGTTGCAGAAAGAAGTACCTTAAAGTCGGTGTTGTATTAAAATAATTGTGAAGTCGTCTGCGTACTTTGTCATCTTTGTAGTTGAGTGCAAGGGGGTGAGCGAGGAAGCGTAAATGGAGAACAGATATGCGGGAGAAAGTCACTACAACGGAGGCGGCGCTGGAGTCATTATTACTAAAGGCGAAACGAAGAACTATACTGTGATTGACAAATTTATAGCTAAAGCAGTAAGGAAATGGTGCACACTCATACCAAGCCGAGGTGACGGCCGTCATCACCACCAAATACCTCATCAACTATAAAGAATTGTATGGAATTCCGCAAGAATAGTGACCGACAGGAAATCGTCTACAGAAAGTCTGAAAGCCTAAAGTTCAAAACAAACAATAACATCATTGTAGAAATAAAGAATAATCTTGCATTTTGTTAGGTACCTAAACTTAAAGATTTTTCTAGATTAAGTGCTGCTACCTAACTTTTAGGTGGCAATTGAAACATATAATATATATTTGTGTTCACGTAGTGGTTGGCTGCACGGACAGAGGTTTAAACTATTCGCTCACCACCGCTAGGGTAAAAAACAAAGCACGATAAATTATACATCTTTGGCTTCACGCTATACTTTAGAGTCGTACAATTGTGATGTGGTTGGTTATTGATAACTAATAGAGGTTTATGTAGTTTTTATAGTTTTTATAGTATGGAGCGCTGGCTTTTTGTAACTTTAGATATCACTATATATATATATGTGATTTTTCTATACTAAACGTTATATATTATATTTACATTACATGACTATTAAAATTTTAAAATACAGTTATTGGTATTGAATAGTTTTTGTATAGATTTTGTATAACCGTAACGCTGAATTTAAATTTTTTAATATTTAATGTTATACTTTATAATATACAGATCAGTGGTCAAGAATTCCCTACGAATTTGGATCGAACATTTTTTTCTTGATTTTCGTTTGTAATGATTAATGAAGTTTTTTTGAAAGTCGTAGAGATTTCTTGACCACCCTGTATATATACGACATTATACTATATTATTAGTTGAATAATAGTACAAATCTGTATTAGTGATAATATTTTATAAAACATATGCAAATTATATAGTTTAGGTAGCTAGCTATCACCTTTACCAGCAACCTTAATTTTTAACATTCCCACCAAACTAAATCGAAGATGAAATAGACTTACCAAACTCATAAACAAGATGAAATAGACTTATACAGCTTAAACATACTTTAGGTGGCGTTATATAAGGTAAGGTTTAAGATGCAGGCACCTTAATGAAAGGCATACGCGTAGTCCGGTGGTTAAAAATGGCGATTTCGCCCCTAACCCAAAATTCTAGGATATAGTTTTTTTCTGTTGATTATTGTTATTAGCGCCTTAAGGTACCTAAACTTTAACTAGTTAGAGATGAAATTGACTTACCTAAACCTTAACTAGTTAGAGATATAAGGTTCTTTTTAGGTAAGTCAATTTGACTTACCTAAAAATAACCACAATTTAGGTATCTACACTTTAAGGTGGTACAAGATGAAGTAGGCTCCTCAGAGCATGTAAAGATGAGTCGGAGACTCGAGCATGTTACCATCCAATTATTATAATGCTCTAATTAATGCCTTATTATTAAAGTATTAATTATGCTCAATAACCACAGAGACCTCGGCCGTACCAAATGATGTATCACTTCGATAAAAGATCTCACGAATAACCCGTCTCATGCATTGAAATTTCTGGAAGAATTCAAAAATAAGTGTTTAAATTTTCATAGGGTCTGTAGTTTAGTTCTTGATTGCAATTTACTACAATTCAGGTGCAAAGTATATACGTTTGAAACATGTCGCCATAAATATATAAAAATTATATGTTACACCTCGATCGTAAATATCTTTTTGTGTGCTTACAATTTTTGTAGAAGTTGTTATTAAATTAATTCACTCTTAAGCAAAGTTTTGTATGAAACAAAATTCGATTTTCTCTGTAAGACAGTAAATCTACCAAAAATAAATGTGACTATGGTACAAAATTTGGCAGGAAAATGTAATAAGTTATAAGTTTTATCCTATATGCTTTATATTTCGCTAAACATCAGCATTATACAACCATACAGAGAGCTAGTACAATAGAATTTTCAGTAAATTGATATAAACAATTATTTAAAATCCATGCTGCTTATTAACTAGACCTCACGTGATCAATCTGCCGACGTATACAATTTAAACGTGGTACACTAGGGCGGTGGTATTCTAAAGTCGTCCTCGGAAATTTCAAGGAGTCCTTGAACTCAAGGAATCCTTCAACCTATTCTAAAGTCGTTTTTTGTAGAAACTCCTTGAAATTTCAAGGAGTTCCTTGACCTTGAACTCAAGGAATCTTTCAACCAATTCTAAGGTCATTTTTGTTCAAGAAACTCTTTTAAATTTCAAGGAATCCTTGAAATTATACGTACAATTTTGAAGGTAGCATTCAGAGGTTCCTTGATAATATTTTTTATTATAACAATTTTATTATTTATTAGATGCGCATATAAATATTTACAAATATATAAGTACGAAACACTTACACCTATCAAATTATTGACATGAATTTTGGATTCAACGCACAAAAAAACATGATGTCTTAAACTAAACTTTCAATTGATTGTTTAAATAAACCAAAAGTCTTAACGATAATAAGTTTACTGCTAGGCGGCAACTTCTTATTTTGACGACGATGTCGTACGCCTATCTTTTTAAGTATATTATTATTGGCGATACTGGTAAAGTTGTAATTTTTATATGTATATATTTACATGTTAAGCAACTCCTATCATAGTATTTATTAAATGAGTCGTTTAATAATTAAAAATAATACATTTAATTTTAGTAATTGTAATTTTATTTGATATTGCCTTTAAAGTTTAATTGACAAACATTTTTTTACATAAGCTTTTATTAATGTGAATCTAAAACTAGTTTACAATTGAATATATGGTTAAGTTATTGATTGTTTAGAAGTAGTGCAGAAAAATTAAAATTTGATGACATCAGGGTTACATGTGAGGAGAGGGTTACAATATCCAGATTATCTAGTTACCCTATATTTCATATTATAAAGATAGAGACCACTAGTATGTGATCTCTAGTTATTTCTAGTGTATTACAATTGAACTTTGCCACTTACAACATCATAAGTTATTAATAATTTTATTAATTTAAATTAATTTAATATAAATTATTAATATACTACACACTACAAAAATCCAGCTCTAAACGTCTGCAATAGTTCTATAATGTTTAGAGGATAAATATCGTTTGGATTAAAAAACGAATAACATTTAGAGCATCTGACGTTTAGACACATATAAAATATAACATTTAGAGCAAATGTTGGCAAACTTTTCAAAGCATGGGCCAAATGCAGACTATGGGAATAGAGTGTGGGCCAGTAATAAATGAGAATAAAAAAGGTTATTGTTGAAGTACAATTTTATTAAGATAATAAAAATAGTGTGATTAATTAATTATAATAATTGAACAATAATAAAGATTGCAAAAAAAAGTCTTTAGCACAGCAGAGGATTTGCAGTTTAATTAAATGTTAAGTTACAAAATTAGTGAGATGGATGGTGCTGCTTACCACATACAAGTTTTTCAATATCCGGTTGAATTGATGAGTTTGACAGAAGAAGGACATCATTGAGGTGGTGATCTGAGAGCTTGGAGCAAAGGCAAGACTTGGTGTATTTTATTTTAAAAAATAATTGTTCATAGCAGTAGGTGCTATCAAGCATGGCAATAATACGCTGGCCTTGTTTAATTAAGTTTGGAAAGCTGTTAGTAGGCAGTATAACATCTTATAAAAAAGACAGTGGCAAAGAAGTGCAAAATTTTGCCTTCATCTGCTCATTGCACTGCAACTCCACCAACTGCTAACAGTCTTCTCTCTCTTGCATGTATATCCCTCTCACTTACCAGTTGCTTTTCATGCTCTAATAGTCTAATTATAGATAGATAGAATATACATATGCTTGTTGCATAGTATTGTATGTCAATTGTATTAGAATTAGACTCTAATGATTAGAGTCTAATTCTAAATATAATACAATCAACATACTATACAATACTATATACTAGACTATCAGCTGCTGCCTATACTACTATCTGACCAATACCCATACACTTCCTAATATTGACTTATGCAAATTAACTATGACAGACCCGTACCCAGACATTAAAAAGGGATGAGGCAGTTCCCGAAAAGGCAGATATAAAACTACATATATTTAACACACTATATTTTAAAACTTCTATTTTTTATACAATTAACATTTATTAATTA
>JAYRBW010072717.1:0-26017 GCA_036023295.1 Invenusta paracnida
GGGGGGGCGGGGGCAGTTAGAGGTCGCCCTACCCTACTACTTATGTATCATAAAAAAATAATTTTGCTCATCCGCGGATCTGCCTATATGTTATATTTTTATTTCCAGATTCGTCATTGTTACTGATCAAATAATCTATTACCCAATAATTTAGACTTTTATTTTGTTAGTAGCAATCAAAGAATATAGGTTACATTCTATGTATCCTATATTCTTTGGTAGCAATTCCTTGAGCATAGCAATCGATTTTTGCTCCAATTTTCATAATTTTTAGAAGTAGCTTCTGTACTACGTTTTATTATCTTTAATTTGAAACTAAACATATGATGCAATAACTACTATATATTTTGATTAAAAATGTTGTCTTTATAATATGTACATGATATTGATTAACATAAACATGAATATGTCGACCATACAAACGATGTCGCCATATTTGCAAATATGTGCATATAAACATGATCAATATATCGACATATTTGCAAATATGTGCAACATAAACGTATATATAATATACGTCGAATATTTGAAAATATATTGTTACATCTTCCATACACATAAACACAAATTTCACTTATTCTAACATATTTGCTGTATGATCCTTGTCGGCAGCCATAATTTACTGTGTTTAATTACTATTAAAACATTAATTGTAGTCGTAATTTACGAATGGTAATTAAAACAATATACCTACTGATCGAAATTAGGAGTTAATTATTATCTGTTGGTAGCTACAATTGCTGTAGAGTAACACTGCAATTGAAATATCCCTTACATATTATCTCATATATACAAACTTTCTTACGAAGTATTCAATTAAAATGGTTTTGAGTACCTACCTTTAATAATAAAGAAAAGGTAGTAACATAATTATACATGATCAACATTTAATTATAACATATACGAACGTTTTGAGTAAAAAGCCCCCAGTCCTATAAGCCAAATGATATCTAAATAGTATAGATTCAGTTGTTTGCTATTGAAGTATCAAATCATGAGGTTATATAAATAATACCTACTATATAATACTCTACATAAGTCTACGAGTGATCAACAATATGATATATCTTGATCGAAAGAATATATTCCCATTATTCGTGATGGGTATTATATATGTCCCCACTTAAAATTCTAATGCAGATGAAACAAAATCCACTATCATCAAAAAGCGTTCTTTAATGAAATAAGAGATTCCTACGTGTATCAAGTAGTTAATAGGCCGTATGAATAAAAAAAGATTTTCTTTTTTCTCGTGATTTTCGAGTATTTTCTCGTGTTGATATGAATAAAAATAAGATTTTACAAATCTTTTTCTCGGAGAAAAAAGATTTTACTTTTTTCTCGGAGAAAAATCTTTTTACTCGTATCAATATGAATAAAAACTAGGAAAAATATTTTCTTTTACTCTTTTCTTTATTACTCATTATTTACAAGGTACCTATTTCGATTACCTACTCATGGCTCAATTTTTTAACGTAAGAAAAATAAAGAATTATAAAAATAGGAGAGATCATATTGAAGAAATTAATTATAGAAATCTATTTAGATTTGAAAAAAATGATGTACAATGGATAAGTAAGTTTCTTATATAGTTTCTAAAGTTATAAATCTATCTAAATGACACAGAATATATCCTGAATATATAAAAATAGCTTAAATTATTCCAGTATCTACATAAAGAAAATATAGCAAATAAGACATTATTAATTATATACCAATGTCTATGTTATCTCCTAATTGTAACAAAATATTTGAAACAAAAATTTAAAAAATTATATCACTAAATTTTTTTGAAGAAAATGAAGCATTTTACCCACTTTAATATAGTTTAAAAAAATTGTATAGCACAACCAGGGCATTAATTAATGTGCATGATTATATCCTAAGATTGTCTTCAGTATATTATTATATATTATTCCAATATTGTCAACAGTTTTTGGCTGAGTAGCTTCACGTCCATTTGGAAAATCTTTTGATAATTGCTGTACGCGACATAATGAAATACACTCATCTTCCAAAACAGAAAGTAACAAACGATGTATCTCAGCACTTGAATAATTGTTTGCCGATAGAGCTTTAATGAAGAAATTCACACTTTCCTTGCTCATGATTATAACAATGATAATTCTTTACATACCAGCTATAGTCTACAAATAAAAATTAATAAATGTGTTAGTATATTAAAAAGCTATAGAATTTTTTTTTCAAATTTGAAATTTCTATGATAATTTCTTTACATATCAGCTATAGTCTATGAATAATGAATCTATGAATAGTCTATGAATAAAATCAATGAATGTATTAGTATATTAAAAAGCGAAATAGTATATGGGACTATGTAAATATGAAACATATATCGAGAACTTTATTATTAAAACTTTTTATATTATAAATATTACAAGTTTACAGAGAAAACTTTTAAAATTAGTTTATTCTTTTTATGGTAATTGAAAATATGTGGATTAAATAAACAATATATATTTAGTTGTTGTAAAATGCAATTATTTTCAGATGACAGTCAAATATTAACTAATGAGCGATAAAAGGAAATACCAATCGAAATCAATTCAGAACACTAAAGTGAGTTCTAAAACTTCATTGTTGACTAACAGAGATGTTATTTTTCCTTATTTTATATTTCACAGTTTATTCTAAACCCGGTTGCTAGTTTAGTATCTTATATTATGCTAATTGACTATATATTTTGTGTTATATCTATTTTAAATTTTCCCTCAGAAATATTTATATTTTGAAGAAGTCTTCTGCTTGATGCAAAACTTTTTTTGTACTTATATGGATGAAATATACATATAATTATTGTGTCAGTTTTGAAAATATTATTAACTTTTAAGTATTATATTGAAGTAAAATAAAATAAATGGTATATGTGTTTTTCTTTAATTTCTATTCCTTTTTACAAATTATAGTAATGAAGTTATGAAATTATATTAAAAGAATCTTAACTAGTAATAGTAAAAAAGATCATTTACATATTTTGCACTAAATTACAATTTACTGTTTTTCTTGTAGACTTCAACTGGTCGTGTTTTAATACCGGAATCGGTAAAACGCAAGGTTGAAAATGAGGGAATTACCGCACGTAATCTAATTAAATTTAATGTTCCTGTTGAAAATCGGAGCCCAAGTGAGTTTAACTTTATTAAAATAAAATTGGTAAATTGGAATTAGTAATTATATATTTTATTTTAGGGAAGCAAAGCCTGCCAATAGCATCTCAAAAAAAGTCCATTCTTGTAAACGGGACAGGAGTGGGCAGTAATATCGCCCCAATGGTAACTGGTGGGGGCAGTCGTTCTCTCAATTCCAGTCTGCAGGGTGGCCGGGCCGGTGGTGGCGGTAGTGCTAGAAGTTTAGTTGGGGTTAGTGGGCAGCAGTCCTCTTTGTGGACGGCAAACAGTGACTACCGGGCCCGCTATTGGGGTCAAATGATGGACACACTCAAGCGCACAATCGATGAGATTTACTCAGCTTGTGAGGCGGATGAGAGTGAAGTGGAATGCAAGGTGATATCACTAGGAAGTTTTTTGCCTATTCATTTTAAATATACTTAATTTTTTGTTGATTTATCTGACTAGTAGTAATTAACAAAGAACTATTTTCTATATATGGATGGGCTCACACAAAACTAATTCTTGTTAAGGTGGCACTTTAAATTATTAAGTAAAATTATTAAATTAGGGTTTTATCTAATGCCTAGTATTGGAAGTTCTATTATTATTAAATATTCTATCTTCAGTTTTATATTTTATAATGTTTATTATTTACTGCACTTTGTAAAAGCATATTGTGGTTGACATAAAATTATTTTTAATATGTTGATAACTCTATAATTTCTGAAATATATAATGTTTTCTTTGTTATACTTTTTCGATATTTTTAATTGTGAGAATTGTGTTATATTTAAAAAATTTCGTGCAATGTATAGTTTACATACTTTGTGTAAGAAATAATTAGTATAATATACATTAATAAAGAACTTCGAATCCAAACACGATAATCTTTACTGAATTTTTCAAAAGAAGGTCTTATAGATAATGACTCTTTAATTTATTTAACTTACTTGTCTTCAAATTTTCTAAAATAATTAATTATTTGGATGTTTAATTTTTCTGTTTATAATTTGCATTAATATTACTATGTAGATGCGTTAGTATAACTTATATTCTTAATCTCACTATTTCTTAATAAAACTAAGTCAATCTTCTTCCCGTCACTGTCTTTATTTTAGGAGGTGATTATGATTTTAGAGCACAGTAAAAAAGATTTCCATTCTCTTATTGAGAAGATGAATCTACTCAGGGAATATGAAAATTTAGATGAACAAAACAGGTACGCGTATACATAATTATTAATTGTCTATATTAAACATGATTTGTGGTACTCATTTTTTCTACTATTTACAAATATCACGTGGTCTTATTAATGATTCAGTTTTTGCATTTATCTTTAATAACGATACATTATAAGTGAACTAGTGAACTAGTGAAGTATTTAATCTAATAAAAATAAGAATTAATTGTTATTTGTACAGTTGATTATACAGTTTATTGTAGAGTAGACTGAATACTTTGTTTAGATACACTGGAACGCATGACTCATTATGTTGTTATGATACATATACCTAGACTAATAGGTATCAGGTGTCAACTGATTTCCTATGTATAAATTCAACCCAGTATCTTTAACTATTTTTACTTTGAGTATAACTCTCTACATTTTGTTGAGCTGCTTGAGTTGTCGTTTTTGTTGTTAGTTACCGATTTACTTGCTTTTTTACTACTTCGTAACTATTATACAGTACTGTTAGCTCGTAGTATTCTAGTAGTCCTCGCATATAATCTTCAATTATTTAATAGTAACTTATATAGTATATTTTCTCTTCTTAAAATATAATATTCTAAAAAGATTGTTAACAATTATTATTCAAGTAAATATCTCATTTGGTGTTATTTCTTCAAGAGCTAATATATTTTGATAATATTTTTTAATTGCTTATTTTATTAATTTCGAGAAACTTATATAGTAATGAATGATATACATAAAAATGTGTGAAATATATTTACATATTTTATTATGATAGTTATTATAAATTGTAATTTTATTTTTGTTGCATTTGATCAGAAAATATATTTCTAAAAGGTATGATTAATTTTTTTACTCCTAATGACAGTAATTTTAACACAATTAAGCAGCTTGTCCACGCGGAGATCTAATAGACTCCGAAACTTTGCTGTTTACACTATGAACGTTTTTTTTAGAATAAATATATATATTTTTTAAATGTTTAGCGAAATAATTATTAATCTTTTTTACAACTTATTTTATGCGTGATGTGTCAATGGGCTTTTTTAATTTATTAGACTTTTATTCATTTAAAATTTTATACTTGCTCCATATTATGATTGTTTTGACATTTTTGTCGTATTTTTAGGTACTTTTATTACGCAGCAATTACTATAACACGATTTTTCATTATGGAATGTATGCTACTATGGTATTTAAAAAGGGTAGTTTATTTACACATTAGCAAATACTGTAGTGTATACCTACTATTATTAAAATAATTACAGTTTATAATAAGTTTGAAATATTGGTAAAATATCACAGTGTCTATTTGTTAAGGCAAACAATTAAGAGAAGGTTAATGCACTTTAAAAGGCTTTGCCGAGATAAATATATGTAGTATTCTAAGTGACTAGTTGTCATACTAGGAATACGTTGCTAGCTGACGTTGTACCGTTGACGCACTACTTTCGGGATTGAGGGTATAATCTTATCCGTTCGGGTACAACTCTCCATTAAGAGTTTAATTATGAAATTATTCGAAGAATTATGACACTTTTTAAAACAACAAAATCGAATCTAATGTGAAATCTTTTTTAAAATAGAATATTTATTAAAAGTATTTATGATTAGTAAATATGCTTTCTATGTTTATTATAGTAGTAATGTTCAGGAAAGAATTGGACTATTAATCTTATTTTATTAGTCTATTAGGTATATATTATTCTATATTTATATATATGTATATGTTTTAAAATAGTACTTACACCATTAATAGTTATTGTTAATCCAAATATAAATTTCATACGCTTCTGGTTGTACTACTGTCAGGCCTAATTCAATTGCTTGGGATGAAAGGAAGACATACCCTGGGAAACCGATTATGAAACAGGTTTTGGAGCGTCGTCGTAAATCTCAAAGTCTTCAGTTACAACAACAACAGAAAAAACTCCATACCACACCACAAAATCCAGAGCCATCAAGAGCTGCCGATATGACTGGGGCCGGGGGGACAACTGCAATTGTAGCGATAGCGAAAGACGTCCGCACAGAAGCTGGTACTTGCACCTGGGCAGATCGCGTGCGTGGTATGGTGACAACCTCACAGCTCTCAACGTCTGCTGACTCTTCAGACAATATGGGAAATTTCACAGCTGATGTGGAAGAGGAAGAAGATATTGAGAATGGACATACACCTACGCTTCATTTAGATTATAGTGAGGCTGAGGTAGGGATAGAACAGATACATCAGCAAGAGGAAGAGCTTTCTCCGGATGCTCTTGATGCAGAACCGGATGAGGATGGCTGGGAGACTGTAAGTCGCCAGCGTACTAAGAGCAATAAAGCTGGCTATTCACGCCCCTGTGCTGCTACTCTGTTAAAATCGGGTGGTAGTAATAGTCGAGGCGGGGTGTTTCGGCGCTCACAGCTGTCCCAAGAGAGCATTGGTTGCACTCGTAGTATCCTCTCGGACAAGTTGTCACCTTCGTCTGCACAACAAGCGGCTACGGTAAGAGGGCCGTTTACTTTCTTATTGCATGGGTTATTGCGTGTTTATTGTATACATCATTTATACATCTTACCAGCTTCTTGCAATAACAATAAATGTTATTGCAAGAAGCTGGTAAAATGCACAACATAAATATTGTTGTTTAATATTTATTCTTTCTGATTTAAGGGACAGTGTAAATGTTAAATAAATGTTATTGCAAGAAGCTGGTAAGATGCACAACATAAATATTGATGTTTAATATTTATACTTTCTGATTTAAGGGACAGTGTATAGATACGTTTTCAGAGTCCAATTTTATAAAATAAATTTGTTTGGTAGCTTATATATAGTTAAGAGAAAAGGTTGTTTTACAACTATCTCGAAAACTAAACATATTTAACATATCAATATACTTTTGAAAAATTTGATTTACCATTTAAAGGTAATGTATAGAAAATTAAGTGAATCGGATAAACATTGTATCCATTAGAATAAAAATAATGTCCAAATCTACTTGAAACTAGTAAACATATTATAATTTGCCTTAAATAAAACATTCAAAAAAGTAAAAATATTTTATATTTCAATATTGTTTTAAAAAGTTGCATTATATCAAGCTAAAGATAATACAAAAAATTAGCTAACTTTATTCATTTATAAATTATGCAGGTCTAATAAAATTACAAACAAATATTTAAAGTTGTAAAAACAGCATTGTTTTTCTATATATTACATATACCTATGTCTATTCTTTTCAAAATGCTTTTTGATATATGCTCCTATTTTTGAGATCGATTGCGCATCACAAATTCAAACGGCTAGTTGTGTTTTTCGTTCTTGGTCTCTGAAATAGGACACATTATTTCTATATGATAGATTAAATTAAATGCAGCACAGTCAGATAGTTCATTTACACGTGTTAGAACTACTCTGGCAGTTTCGTCTGGTGTTTTTTATTTAATAAATATGTGCATATTTACCATTACTTCGGTTTCGACACGATGAAATTTGCCAGTGCATGCTTCGGAGAACTGAAACACACAGCTAATGATAATGATTTTGACCTAGAAGGGCGTCCTTTTTTGAACGTACTACTGACTTACGATTATGAAGCTTCTATTAATTTCTTCCCAGCTCTTTTTAACTTGATGTTATGTACAATGTTTTTGTAATATGTAGAATGATATATTGAACTAAAATATTCTTCCTTATGTAAGATTCTGTATCCTGTCACAGCGGTGAAACATCTGTTTCCCCAAATAATCCACGTTTTTTGCATACTTTTATTATTTTCCATTCTATTTCTTGATAGTTTTAGTGCGACTGGAGTTTGTCCTTCAACTCTGAAGGACAAATACATTCGAGACTGACACACTTGCCTTGAATCTTTTAGTTAAAATAGGAAGGTTAGTTGTCCATTATGGTGTTTCTTGTGACTTCTCAGACCTAAAACATAATATAAAACATATTATGGTTAATTGAACAATTCAAATGAATATGCTTCCTTTTAAAATGACTGATTTCATATTTTCAATATAAGTAATGGACTCATGTCTAATAATATACAATTCATGATGTTCATATGGATTTTTATTCAAACCATGATTCTTAAGGATATAAGAATAATTTATTAAACTTTGTATATATATAAAATTTGATGGTGAATTATGCTGTACATATATACTGTATATATAATGTATAATATACATTATACTGTACATATTACCTATATTCACATAAGTAAGAATTGGTTATTTATACAATATAAATTCACTTATATTGATTCATCCAAAGTAGGCTTTGTTGTAAGGTTAATTGTTTCGATTTTATAATAAAAACAGACTCTACAATTTCCACGTGTAGCACAAAAATATTCCACATAAATTAAAACTGACGAAAAAGGTTACTATCTTACCAACCGGTAAATTTTATAATCTGCACGCTGATTGGATGTTGAAAATAGACCAATAATTTTTTCAAACAGCTAATATGTATTGATATTTCCATAGATATTACTCTAGGTATATGCAAATACGTTTAAAAGTCTGTGTAGCTCTTGGCCGGATTGTTGATACAATTTGTTTTGTTCTACAAGATTCAATCTTTTGCCGATTAACCAGATTTATTTTGCATTACCTTTGAAGCGGGTAAATATAACTTTTTGAAAATATTTGTAAAAAACATGTACAATGTGTTTTGCGTTTTTGAGTGTAAAATAAATATTTGGTTGCTATTTTGAATTATGACGTCATAGCTGAAATTGAAAAGGTATATATCAAAATATATAGATAATTGTATTTACTAATAGTACCTTTGTATAATAATAGTTAAATGTCACATTGGCGGTTAACTATTGGTTATTATACCATCAAATATTTAAATAATAATAATAATATTGGCCATTTTGAAATCCAAATTAGAGAATGAAGATCAACTTTAAAAAAATGGCACATTTTTTTAATTCAGCAACATAAACTTGACTAGATAAGCTAATAAAATTCACTTTAGTTCAAAAATCGAGCGAGAATCAAATATCTTACATAGTATACTGTACTAATACTTAAAAATAAAATTTACGATTTTTCATTGCATTATATTACATGAATTTTAAATAAATAACTATGAATAGTATATTTTAAGACTCGTTCAATAGATTTAAATTTATCTGACAGAGATAAAAATTATTGATTAATGGGAATATTGTGCACTCAATTCAAGTTAATACTTTAAAACGAAGCTGGTGTTATAATAATGTGTTTAATATTTAGCTAGTGTCTGCCCTGTCTACAATTTTTTCTAGTCTAATCTCAACCGTCGACAGAGCAAATCGGAAGGCAACCTCGAAGGTCCCCCCATTAGTGGTTCTAATGGGAGTCTTGGGGGCCCTCAAGGTTCAGCCTGGGATAGACGGGCACCACCGTACATCTTTCAGACCACCCTAATCTCACCCGATGTCGACACTGGAACTGGAAGTGTAGAAGAAGAACCCAACTGTACTTCCATCATGATGCAACATGTCCCAACCGAGATAGCCGATCAGCACCAGATTCAACTTTCAGCACCTGAAGATATCGACCTTCCTGATTCTGAAGAGCCGCCTGTTGCCTTGACAACGAGTGTTGACTCCTCGCTGCCGAAAGAACCAACGAGTGAAGAGTCCTCTGTGGTTGCGGCGATGGAGAGAAGCAATATCTCCCTCAACTCTACTGAACTCCTGAGTGAAGAGGAGGACTTTTCGAGTAACCTACGTCTCTTAGACAAAGTATGCGTACTTACTTTTAAAATTTGTTACCGCTTCTTACTAGTTATGAATATTGCCATACAAATTCTATTTTTAGAGTTCTTTGTAGATTTTATAGCTTTTTATTGAAATAGAGTACCTGACGCTGAAAGGTTGATTAAAGTACCTACGAAAATTATTCCTCGATCAGACTTTTTGAACTCTTGTTTGTTTGACTTTGGAATATGTCAAAATATTATATTTTGAATTATCCGAATTATTATGAAGTCTTTTTAAGATTTTCATGCTGTTTTATTAAAAACATTACATTTATTTTGGAAAAAAATACAATTTTAGTAAAAAATTAATAATATATTCTTAAAAAGGTGGATATAACTAGAAAAAAATTGTTCAAAAACTGAAATTTATCAAATTTGTAATTGTTTAAAAACTAAATGTGGTTATTTTTTTTACTTGATAGAATAGATGTCGGGAATATATTTAGTAAAATCTGGAAGCTTATTTGATTTCTTCTGAAATACTACAACGTGCACATCTTGTTTCCACCTTTTTCACCTCACACACAGGAACTGGAAGATGTGGCTGAGACAGAGAGTCAGTTAACCTGCGAGCTGGGTAGGGCCCAAGCCGAAGTGGATACCTATCGACGACAAATGGAGGAGGCGGACAAAGCAGAAGAGGCCACGAGTGAGCTCTATTTCCTTCAGGCTCAGGTCGACCCAGTCAAACCAGTCTCGTTTGATGATATTGTCAGTCAGCAGGAAAAGATGGAAGGCCTGAGTTGGGATCTTATGTCCTCTTTGGATGGTTAGTTAATCGCCCATTTATAATATTTGCTTTGTAGAATTATTTAAAGCCTTCTAAAAATACAGAGTAATTAATAACTTCATGCCTGTGTATGTACTATTGTATACTTAATTATATTATTGCAGTCAGTATGTCTAGTAATCAATTTGTTTATGAAGGTTTTCATTTCAAACTTGTAAATCTTACTTAATCCTTTGAGCCCGGGTATAGAAACCATTTCTTTCAAATGATCATGTGAATACTGATTTCCTTTAATTGTATTGTAAATTCTACAATTTAAATAAATCTTTCATTTATAATTTTTTTGATAAGTAATAATATTAAAAATTAAAATTGATTTTAATTCTTCTTAGATTCTTATCGATTTACAGTTTTAAGTAAAATTTTAGCTTATTTGGGTTATAGGATCTATGTAAGTAATAGTGTATATTTATAGAACAATTTTCCTGAATAATTATAATGCTTTGCATAGTAATGTTTTGCAAAAAGGAAACCATGTACACACTTAATGTTATATTCTTGTTATTTTCGTTTTACAGCGTGTTTGGATTACTATTAAATGTAAATTGAGTTTTTATTTTATCCCGTTATCTTCCAACCCCTTTGTTTTTCAGAAGAAGGAGAAGAGCTGGAAACAATGCGTACTCCTGGACGGGGTCTGCAGCTTCACATGCGACTCTCTTCACCCTCCAGAAAACGGTCAGTTTGCATGCCTTTGCAAAGTTGTCATTTTATATTATCGCATTCACCCATTACCTTTCTTTTTGCAATTACAAATTTAGCGATGTCATTTTTTGTAACATATTCCGCTTCATTGTTTTTTTTTCTGCAGTATTTTTGTAATTTCCCCATAATATTATATGTTAATTATAGTTATAATCGTATTATTAAGAGTTTATACTTAGTTTACTACATCCATAGTATAGTCCACACTCTTGGTGGTATAAGGTTGCTTGTTTCAGCCGATTAAAGTTACTACCTTTGTTTAGGATTGTTTCTTCTGTAAGTTGGATATTGTACACATCGAAATAAATTAATACGATATTATATTGGTTTGAATGACAACTTACTGTATACTTCCCCACCAATGTGAAATTTTCTTACTGTATAAGCCTACAGATTTTAGAGTGTGATATTGATCGATGTTAGTATTCAGGTTGAATAGATGCTATTTATGCTTGATTTGAATATTTTATTATTATCTTGTGCTACAAAAACAAAAATGTGTAATGCCATTTGTTAAATTCGAATAGGTAAAAATGGTAAAAATAACTTGCTTGTCTAGTAACAATAATAATTGTTTTATTCATGTTGTCAAAATGTGTTTCATTTGGTATTTCATAAAGGTAATACAAGTTCATGAAATAAAATTTCAACAAACTCACACAAAATCTGAAAATTATATATTTCGCTCAAAATTACGAAGGAAAAATTCTTTTATAATATTACATCAAATTAAAAAAAATGCGTAGTTGTTTTTTATTAGCACCCTTTCACGTATATTATATTGTGATATTCAATTATTGTATAATTGCTTTTCGTATTGCAAAATGTCATTTTATAAGACTGATATGTTACCATAATGAGTTGCTAATATTTTATTCTAGTGGGTTTAATTAATTAATAGTATTCTTATTTTAGGATATTATTTTGTAAAGATTATGTCGGTGCTATATATTATTATATTATAGTATTGCGTAATATTAGGTTTTATACTTGTTTCTACGAACCTATTTTTATTAGATATTCAATATATATATATAATATATTCATCAGCTGAAATAGTGCAATGATAATTTATTTCTGTTTTATCGCGGTTTGTATATCAGTAGTTTAATTCTTCGACTAAGGAGTGGATCTCCAAAGACGGTAATACATATATATTATTGCAATATTTTGGCATATTATTATTATTTTCTAATATACTGGACAGGGTAAACCTAAATTATATATATAAAAGGGTATATCTGTGTATATAATGCGTGTTAGTTAAGCGCCATTAGCAGTATCCAATGTTGAGGGTTACTTACTGTCATATGACGTGAATTTTTTTACAATTGAATAGAATCCCATTACTACAACGTCTGCGTTGTCTGTAAATTATTGACATTTTTGTAATGGGACTTTGTTAATACTATAAATTATAATGAAACATTTAATGAATTATTTAAACACAAATATCTTTTGACGTTACTTATAATGCATGCGTAGGTACATAAATTATGTTAGTCATTAGAATCACATATACTATATATGCAATGGAAATTTGTTAAGACCTTTAAAAGAATTATTTTTCATTTAGGTTACTTTAGGATTTTTAGAATATTATTTATAGATTGTTCATTACCATAAAATTATAAGTATGTCTATTATATTACGTTTATAAAATACGTAAAACTTATGTGTGTGCTAAAAGTTTCTATTGTGATATTTTAATATCTTCACAGAACACTTTTATAATGTTGATAATAGTTAACAAGTTTATATAATATTATACAGTGTAATAAAGATTGAATAAAAATTAATTTTAGAAGTTACATTTCACATTTTGTACTAAAAAATAAGTATTATGTATGATTTTTTATCATTATTTGATAATTACGATTTTACATTTATGTATGTAGATCTGATAATTCAATCCACAAACTGGAAGAGAAACAAGCAAAAGCACGCAGCCTCAGAGAAAAACTGCTGATCGAACGAATCGACAAAGTTCGAGATCTCACGAGGAAGGTAATCAGGAGCTATTTCAATAAAATTCAATTATTAATACAATGTATAAATTTGATTTTCGCTTTTTCTTATATCAGCAAGGTAGTAATTGGTTCAGTGATAATGTAAAATCTATGCAGGTATTCTTTATTTTTTTGTTTTCATGAATTTTCGTATGTTGATAATAATTGTAGTTTATCTAAAATATTGAAATGATAGACATAGAATATATAACTAATATTGAATGGCAATTATTATAGATTTTGGCTAATATCTAGACCGGTTTATTTAGAGTCACCGGTATTGTCTTACTTTCTGCTAGGGCGAAGTGATTAACCAATCAATATTTAAATTAATAGCAGTACTTAGCACGGGTTTATAAAGTTAATTGATATAGAACTTGATTATCAAAGCATGTTAACTCGAGACATACAGATCATAACGGTAAACGTTTATGGTAGAGAATGGCAATTAAAGTCAATTTTTGATTGAGTTTTAGCCGAATAGGGGTAAATATTCCTATCTATCTAAGTAATTATGTGTGGTCCAGTCCTTCGGATATGGAATATAATCCGATGTCTGTTTGAAATGTGTGATTCATTATAGTACATAAGACTTTTTTTTCAGGTGGAGGAGGTGCGTGTCCAGAAGGAGCATCTGGTGGACGAACAGAAGTGCTGGATGACAGGGCGACAGCAGCGCGCAGAGGAGAAACGACTGGCCCAGCTTGAGAGACGTGTTCGCAAGGCTCATGATGAAGAGACCAAGGGTCGTGAGATCGCTTTCATTCAGGTAAGTACTTACTAATATATATATATATATATATTCATGACGGCTATAAAAGATTAATCGAATAAGTATGTTCAATTATATCAGATTTTTAAAGGATAAATTTGTTTGTCTAGCAATATATTGATGATGTCCATTAGTGATTCTCATTGGGCTGAACTAGACATAGAACTTGAATTAAATTTGGAACTAAATAAAGAAAATATTAAGATAAACATTAAAAGAACTAAAATAAGTCAATGGCGTATTAAAATTGTTAAGTGAATAATTAGTTTATAGATATTGAAGTTGAGTAATATGCTATAACACAGAGACAATTATATGACAATTTCAACGGAAAGTTGAGTGAATAATTGAACTCTAGCTACTGTGAATTAAACTGAAGTTTAGTACAGCTGCAGTCAGACGGAGTAGTTGAGATATTCCGAGAATGATTGGAGTTATTCTCTAACATTACTTTACAAATTTGAACAAATATGTGATATATCTATACAATTGAGTAATATTTAATATACCACGTAATTTATATATACATCAATTATCAATTATAAACAGAACTGACGTTTAGAAATAAAATAACATAAACAAAAAACCATGAAGAACAATCATTCATGAGTTACAAAACAAATATAAGCAAATATTTTTCATATTATGTAACTTTTTGTCGATAACTTTGCAGATTAATAGTTATTTGATAATCGAGCATACTATTATTATTTTGGAATCTCATCTATTCTTTTTACTAGTCTTTGGAAGCAGCACAGAAGCAGCATAGCATCCAGGCCAAATACCAGGAGTGTGAAGCGCGTCTTCTGGAACGGAATGAAGAGCGCAAACGCCGAGTTGAGGAAAAAAATGAACGCGAAGCGGCAGCTGAGGTAAATTTATTTGTTTTAGTGTATTTAATTATTGTTTTAATGTGATTAAAGTACTATCAATATTATTATATCATTGGATGTAATATGTTTTGATTAATTATTTCATTTGTATTAGTTATTTGAAAAGTACATACTGTATGCTAGTAATATGCATTCTGTATGTAGCATAATTTATGGAACTAGTTTTTGGTCCCATTGGACACATTCAAAGACGCCCACAGGATGCAGCTTGATTACAGGCAAAGTTCTAGGGGCGCAAATTTTTATTTTATAAAAAAGGCATAATTTCTTACTTTATAGAAAGGACATAATTTTGTTATATAAAAAAATGTTTTATGTACAATGATTTACATAATTTGATAGCAATATTTTATGTACGTCAGTGGTTAATTAATTATTGATCATCTAAAAGAAACATGATCCACCGATCTCCAGTTGCATCATATTCTCGAATTACTTGATCTTCACTCACAATGTAATCACGATGAATATGGAGCAGCGCAAGTCCGGACAAATGTTCGTTCGTCATAGTATTAGGAAGATACGTTTTTAGTCGACGGATACCACTAAAACTGCGTTCAACAGAAGTAGTTGACACAGACATTACGCAAAGCACTTTCATGATGGAATGGATTTTTGGAAATAAGGCGTTGGTAACACGAAGTGCTTCTTTGAGATTGGAGCAAGTTGAGATGGAGTTGGTGTCTACAGTAAATTTCCAATTTACCAATTCAGCATCAGCTGCAGTTGGATTTGGAAGGAAGGGAGAATATTCCTCTTTCATATCATTCCACATGTCATCTGTGAGTTCGGATAGGTAATTAGGAAGAAGATGTAATGCACGCAATCTTGCAAGAAATTTGCAAAGCCGATCGGTGAGCTGAGTATATAGATGGTCGATAAAATCTATAAAAACATTTAATCTCCACCATTCTTGGATGTAGGTACCTCTTTATTGGTTTAGTGGACCATCTTCTTATATGTGCGAGGGCGACTAATAATAATTTCACTTCGCTCAGCAAGTTTTTACAGCAGAATTTTAAATGCCTTCAAAAACTTCTGGAGAGTCACGCTGTGAATGAACAAAATTACAGAGAAGTTTGGCATTGTGGGAAGCTTTTACAAGGTCACAGTCAAATCTTTGCATAAAATCACACAAAGACACTAAATTTTGAAAAGGTTTTCTGCCAAAACTAGACAAAACATAAAGTCAAAGGAGAGCATACTACGATAAATGAGAGTTACCCGTGGAACTAATCTTTGTATCCTGATCAAACTGTAGGGCCTCGAGTGTTTGGAGAATTACAGGAAATTGCTTGTTAACTTTGGCACAGGATCCAGTATGATGAGCCCACCTACAATCAATTAACAAAAACATTGCTATTTACAGATAACCATATAAATATATATACATATGTATATATACATGATGTTACATATTAAAATTTTAGCTTTACAAAATGAATAAAAGGTTTAATATTCATTAATATACGGCTCTGCATGTATTTTATAGAAGTAAAGGTTACCTATTTATTGTTAACTTTCATTTAATTAAAATATATAATAAATGCGGGCATATTACATGATTGAAAGGTGCACTTTTTACAAAAACAATTTTATTTTTAAATTGCTATATTTCGTCCCTGATTTTGTTATCTAATAAATAAAATCATTAGCTAAACAAATAAAACTATAAAAAAGACTAACCTTGTACAAAATCTCTACAATTTATCCTTGCCACCAGATTTATCCAGGTAAACACCTTGACGCTTGGGGAAGCCATTAGGAAGTATAAAACTTTACTGAGAACTCCATACATGTTTTTAATGTAAGAAACCTCTGTTGAATGTATGACGACCAAATTTAGGTTGTGATTCAAATAATGAATATATACGGCATTGGGATATTTTATACGTAGTCTAGCTTGAACACCACTTTGATGACCTTTCATGTTTGCGGTTCCATCTTAACCCTGGGAAACAGCATTTTGGGGGGGAGGAGTGACCACGCTGTCAGTTCCTCATCATGAGTGAAGAAATGGCTTCTCCAGTGGTACTATGAGTGGGCAGGAATACCATGAAATCTTCGTAGATATTTAATTCTCCGTTGTCTTCTTTAGTACATATAGCGTAATAATAAATAAACTTGTTCAGTCCCACTAATGTCAGCAGTTTCGTCAGCTAAGATGGCATATAGTATTGTCCATCCAATACATTTTTTAGAATATGAGACAGTTTTACGAAAACACCTACCTTATGTCAAAATAAAAAAAATGGAGTTATGCATACTGTAGGAAGCGGGATATTCCAGAGAGCATTATAAAAAAGAATCTACCCAATATCTCAATTAGTGCAAAAATGACATCATTTATTGTGGCATAAAATAGTGATTAGAAAAATACAAACATTTTGGAAAATCAACTTTAAAGTTTACAATCAGGATATACAGAAAATTATATCTTTCACAAGACAACTTAGCATTTAAATGACCGCAATATTTTTCAAGTCTAATATTACAAAATTAAGAAAAAAACAACTTAAACCAACTACGTAAATCAGGAATAATTTGTTTTGTAATATTATTAAGTAATTTCTTTAAAGTGCATCTCCTTCAAAATAAAATGTATAGGCTAAGGTAGGTGTTTGCTTAAAACCATCTCATATGTGATTAGATTTGTTTCCCACTAATATGAAGTAAATCATTCTGAGTTCGATGACTGGTGTACCTTGCATTTTTTGGAGCATTTGCAATATGATGGGCGATATCAGAGTATTAGCTAGCTATTTGATAAAGAAGAACTTTAAAGCTATTGGTAACATCAGTATTTCCTCTTATGGCGAGACCTTGTTTTCCAAGAAGAACTAATGTTTTAATAATGGCTTTGGCAACTTTTGTAATTGATTCAAGTTTTTTAAAAATATGTTTACTCATTAACTTAAGAACTGTAGGTTTAGTTTGGTTGCATATTTTCAAAAAATCTTTAGCTTTTGAAACACAAGTGGGATGTTCATTTGATGATGCTTGTAAAATGCTCAGTCAACAATAACACATGATATATTAAAAAATAAGATGTAAATATTAATTTCGTCTTATATAGTCTAACTTTTGGTTGAAGGGCGTTACAAGCACGAACTTGGTGTGTTTATATCTTCGGGCGCCCTTGACATTACTAATAACACATTTTAATTTTGTTTGATTTTTTTATGTTATTTAGCAACACTATTAACGACATTTAAAACATGTGTTTAAAGAAGATTTGATATTGAGAATTATAAAAAGTGTTTACAGTTAAGGTTATAGAAGGCATACTGTGTACCTTTAATTAAAGTAATAACAATTATCTAACACCGCTTTCTATTTGTAGGTAATAATTTATTTTAAATAAATATTATAATATCATGTATTATATTGTATCAAGTTTATTAAAAAACGACTCAAAATATCTGTACATTTTTAGAATCTCTGACCCACATTCTGCTTGTTTTAAACTTACGTGCATTTCTATAGTGTAGATGTAGATAAATTAAATCGTTGTTATTTAAATTAAATACCGATATAATGTACACGTTGATGATGGTAATTTAAATTTAAATACGCATACTTTATTTACATGTATTTCATTCGATATTATTATGCAGTCTTGTGAATTATTAAGTCTTCATAATTTAAGGTATGAAATAAAAACGCAAAATTAGCTGCATGAAGCAGTGGTGTATAAAGCATGAAGAGACACGAAGGAAATATAAAGCAGTTTGGTGACGGAGTGCCATTTTATTTTATACGGTGGTTATAGGCACTGGGTTGACATGTACACATTTGTCTATACATATATATATATTTGCACATAATATGCAAAAATATATAATCATCGCAAGTTTTATTTTTATTATAGTATTCTAATTTATTATGTCTCATTTTATTTTTACAGTTGAACATTCATAGGTGTATACTAATTTATATTAGCATAATACACTTGTATGTA
This sequence comes from Invenusta paracnida, assembly GCA_036023295.1. NCBI lineage: Eukaryota > Metazoa > Platyhelminthes > Proseriata > Coelogynoporidae > Invenusta > Invenusta paracnida. The sequence continues at coordinate 19,206 of JAYRBW010072717.1, forward strand.
TTTTATTATTCTACTTTTTTTAAATAACATTATTCTCACATTTTTAAAGTTGATAAATTGTTTACACACGTTTTAAAGGGTTATTTTTCCTTGAAAAGGTCTTTAAAAGCCTCTAAATATCATCTGACTAAAAGCATATAATATATAATATATTGCTTTTTTTCCAGGGTCGACGGAAACATATGGCTGTCGAGTATCAGGCCTGGTTGGTGGAGCTTCAAGAGCGCTGGAAAACGCGGGAGCGGGATCTCACTTCCCGCGCTGAAGACAAGGAGAGAAGCCGGGTTGCTGCGGCCAAAGCCAAGGAACTGGAGAGGGAGACTAAAATAGCGGCGGTGGAGTTGAGAGAGAAGCAACATATCGAGCAGCTCAAGACCAAGATACAGAAAAAAGTGTGCTCGTCTTTCTGTTTAAAATAAATTTTATGATAATTTTATATTTTCAAATCTTGATTTGACATATTATAATATCATTACATAATAAGATTTTTTGTTTTTGTTTTTTTGTATTTGAAATATCTGGTTAATTCTGTTAGAAATAATATTTTGAATAAATAAATATCAGATTTTGATTTCAAACAATTTTATCGAAGAAGTTTCCTAAAATTCATACCTAATTGTTGGTAAAGAATGCAGGTATACTAAGGATAGATATAATTTTTAATCGTTTCTATTTTAATTTGGAGTCCTTTCGTATTTCGATTGTCTTTTATTCCTAAAAATCATTCCATTTGTAGCAATTTTGCACAAAAAGTTAATGCGAGATGTTCTAAATTTTGCATTATATACAACACATGATAATATTTAACATAGAATTTTTATCTTAAATTAATGTATTGCATTGTCTATACATTTTTTATACATTTAAAAATATTTATATTGAGATATATTATTGTTATTGACGTAACTAAAACATTTAAACAATTATTTAACAGTTTTATATATTTGTCTTACCCGTTATAATTATAATACAGTTATCAATAATGTAATTTACGCTTTATTAAAATTCTTATTCAATCAAGTTTCTGTATGATTCTATAATGATTCAAATATATCACTACATTGTAATGGTTTCGGTAATACTATTTCAACAATATTTATTTTTGCATATTTATAAATTTTATAATAAACTGTATTTCTTAACATAGCTTTTATTAAACAGCTATTTTTATTATATTATTATTATTTTTTTAATATCGAAATTACTACTACAACGGCACTAGTTAAATACAAATATCAAGGACTACTACAAGATAATTTAATTCTACGTTTCCATAATATTATTAAAAGTTTCAATACTAAATATGTAAATTAGGAAAATTTTAAAGCAGCCCATGAGCACATTAAATATATTCGTTAATGTTTTTTTAATTCATTTAATCAGCACGAAGAATCCAAGCACCGATACGAAAAGAATCTCTGTGAAATCAGTCGAAAAGCTTTTGAGATGACTGTTATGAAACACTCAAGTGAAGATAGCAAAGACGCACCACCAATTGAACCCTATGAGGATCGAAAGTACTGTCTAGTCTGCGGAGTCATGGTAATAAGTCGCCTCTTGTAGATTCTATTTTATTTGAAAAAATAAACAAAACAGACATATTTTACATGTATGTATATATAAAATATTTTACCGTTTTTCTTTTGTGGTTTCAATATTTTAGATCGATTCAGAAGTATTTCTTCAAAGCCATCTGCGTGGTAAGAAGCATGAAATTGCTATCCGGGAAAAGACACAAAACCAGTCTTTAACAAGACAGGAAATTGTAGGTTTTACCCGTAAAACATTATTTTATAATTTTACACTATTTTTCATCGTATTCTACATAAATTTTATGGTTTTTATGCTATTTTTAATTCCCGTAGGAAACATTCAATCTTGAAAATATCGTTGATGCTCCCACGGATAAACCGGACACCAAACTTTTGGCAAATAAGGAGCGTCGAAAAGCAATGAAAAAAAGAATTAAGAAGGTTAAACAGAGAATGACTGCTAAGTATGTTATTAATTATATTGCGATAAATTGTTGTAAATGCGTTTTATCTGAGCTTATTTGATGTTACACTCTTTCTTTCAGAGGTTTAGAATTTGAGAAGGCATTGGCTAGGTTAAATCTAAAGACACGGGAGTCTCAAAACAAAACAAGGTAAATGAAGTTTTGTCTATTAGTATATAGGTATCTAATAGGAATAATATCTATATAATTATATTATTGTTTTATCTTATTCTATTTTACTTAATCTTGTGCTGCCAAGGGAAGTCCAATATTTTATCAACTGTTTTATTATACTATAAATTAATTTGTAGCAAAAAATTAAACCATGAATTGCTTTGAATGAAAATGGTTTTTGTCGTTATTTTACTCTTCTTTTTACATAACTGATAATGCATGAACATATTTATATTAGTTTTAGTAAACCTGAGACTTTTTATCCGTATTGTTTTCGATATTTCCCAATTGTAGACTTCAGAAATCATGTAAGGACATTCGACGATACCTTGGAATCACTGATAGTGGTCCTTGGGTTTCATCCAGAGTTACAGCTCTCGATAAGGCACTGGCTGACATACTGAGAACTCTTGATAGAAAGGTTAGTAGGTTCCTAATTTTCGGTTTGTTGTCGACTAAAAAAATAGCTCTTACTTGGATAAAATAATTATTTACTAGAATTGTTTCATCTAGGTATACAATTCAGGTTAAATTAGTATTTATTTGCGGGATAAAATTAATTAATACATTATTTTGCTGTTTTATAAATTGTATCTGCATGTTTAGAGCCACGTATTTTATTTATCAATGGCAATTTTTCTATTCATATGTTTGTCAAGTTAAATAATGTATATATATATTTATTTAAAATATAAATATAAATATACATTTTCTTTATCAGTGACTTAATTTTCATGTTCATAATAAATTGAATTTTCTTTTTTATTCAAGGGAGAAGTAGGAAACAATGCAGAATTTGAAATGGATCCTGTCTCTCTTGAAAAAGTAAGATACGATTATTGTTATAGGATTACTTTTATATAGTTATTTTTCCACTACTTGTTATATTTAATATTTCTATTTATACAGTATTATCTATTGTCTGTATCATGATGTATAATGTTGGTCATGAGCAGTATGCTATTTTTTTATATTGTTTAATTAGTTATGAATCAATATGTTTTGTTACTATTTCTACATGTTACATTCTACTTACTTCAGTTCCAAGATGACCAAGGCACTTTAGTTCATTTAGGTGGTCTCGGTGTCGTAACTAGCGTACTCCATCTTATTGAACAGGAACGACCCGGTCATACTCCCATTCTTCCGGAAAAGTAAATCCAAAACCGTTTTCATTTTATATAATAATAATATTATTTTTTAGTTTTATAATTATTTTGTTTGCGTAGTAATTCATTTATATGATTACAATATTAGTTAGAATATTAAAACATACATTTGCAGGTTTTCATAAATAATAATATATTTTTGCTAAAGAAATTCTAATTTTCGAATTATTAAATTTCTCCTTACACTTTTATTGTCTACTTAGATCGTTACAATTGGCTTGCCAAGTTTTCCGCACGTGCTGTTTACGAAATCCGAACACTTCTTCACATGCTTTCTTGAGTAACCAAGTTGGCACACTCGTGGAATTGCTTAATTTTAGACTTGTTGTAAGTAAACCCTTCAATCAAATCACTCTTTTAAAATATAAAAAAATTACCCATAGGTTCACTTAAAATTGCTGATTTACTATAGCCAAGTTGTCTCCTTATTAACGTATACATAGTTATTAACTATTTATTATTATAGCATTAAATAAATATTTATTTTCTCGCGTAGATGGGTAGCTCGGATAGAGGCAGTTTCTTTGATGGATTGAATTTGAGCTTCGTGGCGAAGGATGATGGTAAGGATGCCTTGGCAGCAGCCAGTGACTGCGCGAGCTCCAGAGCGGTTGACTGATTCTACTCTTCTGAGGTGGGATTTGGAGGCATCAGTGTCCCAGACGGCTGAGCCGTAAGAGACTATACTGCCCACGAATGTAGTGTAGGAGGCTCGGATGGTAGTTGCGCAGGCTCCCCAAAATTTGACAGCAATGGCTTTAATGGCGTTATTCTTCTGGTCATCTTGACTCTGGTGTTTCTGGAGCATCCTGTCGAACGTTATGCCAAGGAATTTGGATGGAGGATCGAATGGGAGGGTGGTGCCAGAGTTGTTGAAGGGTTGGATTTTGGGTTTAAAGTTAATTTCATGAGGGTCAGCGGAGAAGAAGGAGACAATTGATTTGGTGGCGTTTGGTATTAGCTTCCATTTTGTGCACTATTTGAAGATGTTCTGAACAGTATGTTGGACACATTTGGTGGCATTGATTTTTGTTCTTGCTTGTGCTCCACACGACTATGTCATCAGCATAGAGTGCGATGTTTGTATTTTTGTGGGAGCAGGTTGTCGGAAGGTCGTTCATGATGATTAAGAAGAGGGTTGTAGATAATACGCAACCTTGTGGAACTCCTTGGTGGAAGGGCCTGAACGAAGGTTGCTTGTCATTAAATTTGACTGAGGCTTTGCGATCTTTGAGGATAGATGCGATCCAGCGGATGAAGTGTGGAGGGGTTGAATGATTGCATCTTTCCAGGCAACGTCAAAGGCAGAAGAGAGGTCAAGGAAAGCTGCAACAGTCCTTTCTCGATTTTCGAATCCGTCAGTGTCAGAATGGGAGAACCATGCAAGTTGATCTTTTGTGCTTCTGTTTGAACGGAGGTTTCTCGGAGTGTGGGGCAGCTTTAGAATGATTTTTTCAGCGAGTTTGGCGATGCAGGAGGCTAGGGCAACTGGGCGTTTCTGTTGACTTTGTCAAGAGGTTTTCCCGCTTTTGGTAGGGCTGGGATGATGGAAGCTTTTTTCCAGGAGTCTGGGATTTCGCCTGTCTTGATGGAGTGGTTGATGAATTCGGTTAAGGTGTTGATGTCATGTTGGAAGAAAAAGTGCCATGGCCATGGCAGCTCCGACGCCTCTGTATTAATATTATATTATATATTCCTATATATAATATTTCCTTTGTATTGTGTGATTATTCTGTTATACTCTCATAATATACATATTTAGTACCATAGATATGGATTATATTTTGTTTATCTCTAGAGTAGAGAGAAAAAGAGGGCTATATATATCTATGTTTAGTACTCTCGTATTTCGCGGTATTACACAATAATTTAGCTTACAGAGTATTACTGTGACGTTACTTAATAATGTTATTAAGTACGCTTTGTTGCTTCAAATTTTACAAATTACATTAAGTATCATAATGTCAGTGAAGTAGTAGTAGTTTTAAGTAGTATATATATTTCTACATTAAATGTGCATAATAAACTAAAAGTTTATATATAGCGTATCTGATACTATAAATATTCATGTTGGATTAGTTTAACTTAAAGTATATGATTAGCATATAATTTAATTTTTCGTAATAATTGTATTGCATTTTTATAATATTTATATGCAAATGGTCTTTGTTATATTTTATAGAGATAGATATACCCATATTTTTAAATGCGATTGCTATAGTTAGCTTTGCGCAGTGGCGTTACCGTACCTAATGAGGTTTATCCGAAGGACGGTTATTGCTAGTTGAAAACTACTCCCAATGCCCCGCGTTAGCGACGTGAAATACCGTCGATAATGCAATTTTTGCAGGTCTCTTTAGAGACTAATTGAAAAATAAACAAGTTTAATTTATAATTAAGTGTATAAAAGGTTACCTCTGAATTATCCAATGATAAACGACGGTAACCCTCAGCTTATAAGTTAAATTATCTTAATTTAATTTTTATGTCGATGCTCTTTCATCTAAAAAAAATCTCATATAATTTTATATATGCATCTAGTATCATTCTCATGCTGCTTTTATGAAAAACGAACTACATGTTAAATAAATTACTTTACTCGTTTGTTTATAGTAATGTTCTTCAATTTTTGTTTTCTGCAGAATCTAATTCCCGACGATTGCGGTAGCTCCGGTAGGATAAATAAACAGCTCCTTGGTTCAGGCGGTGGGAACGAGATGTCTACGGATGTCGTGGCCAGCTCACTAATGGATACCCTAACGAGTGTTGTTGAGGGCATCTTTCTTCCTCTACCACTCGCGCCTCTATCATCTTCTTTAGTGGAGGGCTCCACAGACAACTCTAGTGTGGCGAGAGGAGTCGTGGATCAGCAAAAAGCGCAGGTAAATACATCTTTTTGTTTTTCGACTTATTACATATGTCTACATAAATCTACCATTTTTGTTACTGTAGGATCTTGTGAGCCTTGTTGTTAGTTTGGGCATTGTGGACCGGTTGGCTGACTATTTGACCCGGGTTCGCGGGCCTCTTCCAGCCACAAGTCCCACCGTTCTCTTTGTGCTCTCGGCTCTTTCTTTCCTTGCTGCTCTTCTAAAACTGCTAGCCAACAGCAAGTAAGAAAAAGGCTTTCTCTTTCTATTTGTATATTGGAACACGATTTTTTAAATGTATTTTATTTGTGTATTTTTGTTAAATTATATTTTGCTCACTAATTTTGTATGTGATTATTGAAGGAGTTGTAGATTTTAAATTCTTTGCTTAACTAAATGATATAATATAACCACTGAGCAACAAGTATAGCAATATGGTGATACTATTGCTGTTAAGAATATTACGTGACATGAACTTTTGGAAAGTATTTGGATTTTATTATGTTAATAAAAATTCTAATGTGCATTATACACCCCCCGTAAAAAGTAACCGATACACCATAAAATATTAAGTACCTTTCTAATAAATAATATATTTTAAAT
>JAYRBW010072728.1:0-26014 GCA_036023295.1 Invenusta paracnida
CTTTAAATGAACTTTTGAAAAGGTTTCTAGATATTTTTTAAAGAGGCGTCAATTTTTATGAAAAATCTATTCTTGTTCTTATTTTTATTTAAACAAAACGCCAGCATCGCAAAAATGAAAGCCAAGAACCGAAATTCTTAAAAGACAAACCTTGAAATGATATTGATGATATTATCCATTAAAGAAATTTATATAAAAAGGGCGCCAAGATTTTAAAACCTAAATGTTAATATGATATTGCAAGCTTAAAATTTAACAAGTTTATATTATAATACGTAATACAGTCATCGAAGAAATTGATATAAACATATAACGCCAAAATGTTTAAATTGTTACAATACTTGCTGTTTAAAATGCATAAACGTATAGATCAATATGGAACATTGGTATACACTAAACTGTAAGCTTCATAAAAATATTACATTAAAAAATATATAAAATCTTGGCAATGGATCATTTCTATAAAAGCACTACGTTAATACAAAAGTAGTTGTTTTAAGTAAGCCATTTATAAAACTTAGTAAACATAATATAATTAATACCATTGCCAAAACTTTCAGAATTTTTGTTGTCCTATTTAAGAATTTTATAGTTTAGACGTATACACATATAGCTATGTTCCATATAGATCTGTACGTTTATGCATTTAAAACAACAAGTATTGTATCAATTAGATCTTGGCGCCATGTTTATAACAATTTCTTCGATGACTGCACTACATCATATATAGTGCAGTAATATCATTTGGTGGTCATATTCAGACAAGACGCCATATCATGATATCTATAAATTAAAAGTATGTCACAACATTATAGTTTGCTTTATATGTAACATTTTTCAGTGATGATTTAGCAATAGAATATAACTTTTCTAGAGAAAATGAAACAAATTAAAAAATGTTTCAGAAAAGTTAATCACACATTTAAAAAGTTTTTTACTTCGTGTTGCTTTTTTGGAGGGATAAATAGAAAAATTAAAAACATTATGATGAGTTATATTACCCATATAGAGATCTAAATCAATATCAATATCAATTTCTATGTATTTGATATTTTCATATATCTTTTGAATTGTAAAATATATATTAGTGAATGAATAATTAATACTTAAAGTGAATTAACTTCAAACAAACGATAGTCGAATTCATTCTACGAATATATTTATACAAGCTGTTATATTTGTATGTCAAGTACATGATCATCATAAACAATATTTCTCAACATTACTACCGTATTAAAACCCCGCATTTGCGGTCCATTGAAAGAATGATCAGCCATATATAGATATTGCCCTAAAATCGTCCAATATATATATACATTTAAATTATTACCCCACACAGCACTTTTAATGCTTGTAGGCGTTGCAGACTTCTTTAGTTCTTACAGATATGGTCATATAATATGAGATTTAAAATTAATCAATTTTCTGGTAATAAATTATGTTTATTTATTATTAAACTATATATGTGCAGGGTAAATTTTTTAAATTAAATTAATTAATTGATCAAATAGATAAAGCCACCGAGACAACATAACCAATAAATTTGCAACACAATGGTTAGTATAGGGAACTTCTTACTCTTTGTTATTCAAATTTAATTAAAATGATAACAATCATTTTTAGTAATACCTCGCAATTATAACAAGTATATACAACTGCAGAATTACTTGAATGTTACTTTTCTATGATTAACATAATATTCGCTGTATAGTTGCTAATTTAAAGAGATATTCTGATACTATATTGTTGTCAATTGTGCATGTTTATAATTGTCATGTAATTAATAAATACTGTTTTTTATATAAAAGCGATATACATTGTATATACATTGTATACATTGTATATACATTGTATGTATATATACCGCAGAGCGCGCACACTTTTTGTTATCCGCATGGATTCCGTGCTCGATAAAGTATAAATAACAGGCAATAGACCATTATGAAAATGCCCTATATTCTTTCATGCCAGTTAAAGATATTGTACTATACATCAACATCTAGATTGGCAACCTAAACATGTGTTATGTATTATTGTGTATTCATTGTCAATTACACAACTCGGCTATTAATAGACCTCAACTTCAACATGGCATGGTAATAGTAACTATAAATTAGATAGCAATAGACAATTTGCCATACACGCGTATTTGCACCATTTAACTTAGATTTCCAATCTAGTTGTTTGATGTATAATACTAGTCTATAAATAATACTTTAAGTCTAATTAATATTCGGAATATTTCAATTTTATTTTGTTTTAAACACTTTTGAAATACATTGCTGAACCGTTTTGAAAATAATCATCGGAATTCGATATAATATTTTATTGACAACTCAACCATAAGGTAACGCTTGTAACTGTTAAACCTATAAAAATCTATCAATATTATTAACATTGAGATATTTAATATATATTTCATATTGAAATAAATCAATTTTTCATTTGTTGAATTTTCAAACTCAACTCCTCTCAAATTGAGATATATACTCAATACACAATACTAATAGATATAGACATTTTATACTATATTAGTATAGTTAATCTCATGTCAAGAACAAGTCAATGTCACAATTACCATAGCCATATTAATCAAGCATTGACGCTACTGTAACTAGTTTGATACTTTATATTATTATTAATATTATTATTAAAATGATATTGTCATCTCATTGACATTGATATGAAAATGGAAAATACAATTACCGTATTTAATTATAATTTAATATTAAGCCTAAGGGTTGCGGTAATAACCAAAGTCATTTAAACTAGCATTGGTCGATTCTAAAGGATTGGGTTGGTGGTTCAGATATATTAAAAATGATGTTAAAAAATATATTTTTAGATAGCACTTCATAAAATTAAAATCTAAAAACCATTGATATATATTTACAGCATTTTAAATATAATAGAAACCAAATATGTTTGTTTTATTTCAAAAGTAGACATTTTTTAAACAAAGATTTTATGTAAACTTCAATGCACAGGATATGGTAATGGTGGTATGTTTTATTAAGTTTTAATATAACAAAATTTGTGGGAGTCACTTTGAGCATGCACTCATGCTAGGACTCATGTCAAAAACACATATTATTCAGCTCAAAAAAGTTCTAAAAAAAGAATAAATAAACATATTAAATGTAGATTAGATATTTAATGGTTACCTTCATGTAAAACAATACAAATATATTAAAAGAATTTCAAAGCTATCCTCTGAATTTAATGAAAAAATTTACATTTCTAACAGAATAACTGTACCATTATTAATAATGACAGTCATTTATGTAAATATGTAGTTCAATATAGTTTTATGTAGTTTAATTAATTCTTTAAATTATGATTACAGTTTTCATTTATTAATTATCTGCATCCAGTGGCAATTTAGCTTTTATTTTATTAGTACCTTATACCCTATTTAGTATTCTATTTATATAACTAAGTATTTTACCAGTATATCTATATGTTTTTTAATGAGTTTAATTAATATTAATTCAATATATAAACATTTTATAAAGGCCCACAAAATATGTTTTAGAATAGCAATTTATATTATTTACACTGAGAATGATATAAAGCAATGCTAAAGGAATATATATATATATACAACAGTTATATTGTATCCATTAACAATTTTGGTACTATTAAAAATTATATTTATATATAACTATAATATCTTAAATATTACATGTATGGATAAGTCATTCAAAGGGCATACATGAAATAAAGGCTGAAATTGTGACATTTTAGACATGAAAATGACATTAATACAGGGTGTCAAAATTGCACAAAATTGGTGCATATCCTTGAATGTACTCAAATTTTATCACTGTACTTGAATGTCTCGAATATACTAAAAAAATTTGGTGTTTACAATTTAAAGAAAATGTTAAGAGAAGTGTTATTTCAAAAATGCTGTATCAGGTCTGTATATTTAATATTATATTTACTGTATTATTACTTTGTTTGTATTGCTTATTATATTTAATACAATATTACTATTCTCAAATATATACTAATTGCAGGGAATACTTCAAGTACTTGTAGTGGTTGTTCAAGTACTAGTAATAATGTTGTGTTATCCTATTATACATCCTATTTTATACCTACCTATTTTATTATTAGGTATACATAATAATCTGTAGATGCTTTTTATCATGTGCGTAAATATATTTTTGTACATAAATGTATATTATTTTTGGTTTCTCAATCAATCAGTCAATGTCTAATCAAATTTTGTATTGATTTATAAATTGCTCCTTGTTAATTTTTGTGTCCACCTCAAAAAAATAATGTCCTAGAATTTTTTTTGTTTGTACTCGAAATGTCCTCGAATGTCCTCGATTTTTTTTCTACACCCTGTTATTTTCTGTTTATGCTTCTGTTTGAATTTAGGTACCTACATACAACAAAGTACATTATACATATAAACTAAACTATTTAAAAAATACATAGTGACCTTTAAACAAATCAGAGTTTTACAATATCCATGCTATATAAACATTGCAGTAAACTACAATTTAGGCTGTTGTTGCTGTGTTTTAAAAATAGATCGCTAGAATTCCTATATTTTCAGTATCATTCAAAAGCTCTATCAAATGAAATTCTTTTCCCCTCACACCAGCTACTATGGTAAAACAAAGTGCCATCTTATTATTATTTATTTTATTTTTCATTATGATATGTATAATATATATTTAACTTTCCTTTAGTAAATGCAATATTAGAATATCTATATTTTTAAACATTGTATGCTAATTTTATATATGTTATTTCATATCATAATACTACTTTTGAATACGTTTATTGAAAAATAATTTATTTTGAGGATTTAAAAGAATAAGTTACTTAGATTTAAATTATAATGTTTTAAAATTGGAATAAATATTCTAATTAATGAAATCTTGGTAAATATGTGGGAACATTATTTCATATCATATATGGGAAAAAATAGACTGTTTTTAAAAGATGTTTATCTTTGGAAAAAATAGTTTTGACTTATTAGTACATTAACATTAGAAAGCATAATATGTAATATTATTTAACATACATAAATGGGAAATATTTGTTGTGTTTAATTTTTTTTATATATCATTTTGTTAAAAAATTCTTAAATAGAAAAGCTTTGTTAAATAATATTAATATTCCATCATTTGAATTTTTACACTTTGCTTTACCATACTCTATCTAGCCTACTTTAAGTTTGATATATTAAAATGGTTCCAATTAAACATAATTAACATTGATTTAAATATTTTAAGTTAATTAGTTGACTTTATTGTGGATCTAATTTTATTTGAGGTATATGATTGCATAATATTTATATTATATTTAATATTTACTATTATTTACCTTGTATTGTATTAATAAAATATATGTGACTTTCAGGTTGATGCTATTGAATAGCTAAAGTATAAAAAATGGATACTTACATAAATGAAACTATTGATATCACAGATGAAACATTCCAAAGCACAGATCCTGAACAGAGCGGAAAACAAGATGCAGTTTGTAAAATTTCTACTGTAAGTAATTCATTAATTTTTTCACCAAATATTAGTAAAATGTAATAATACAGAATAAATATTATTTTTGTAATAACTGATATTATTAAATAATTAATTAAATATTCTATAAATTATATTATTAATATATACATGTTATAATATTTTTATTGGGATTTAATTACATACTATTTTAATCAAGGATGATTTTTAATTAACAATATATATCCACATTAACTGAGTGTTTAACATATAAATATGCATTTATTTTTTATGCAATAGTCTAAATATCTACTACTATCTATTTAATTGCTACAATGTAAAGTCCATATATGTACGTCAAAATAGATACATCCATACATTAAAAAAGTAAATGTTGACATTCTCAAGAATTTATTATTTTATTGATAATAATACGTATTGATATTTCACTCTGTTCACACATGTTTACACACATTAGATTTGATTTCCCATTTACTAATAATTTTGAAATTCATTGATTTACTTTACTTTTATAAATTTTACATTTAAATTCAAATTTAACTGTTGTACTATTTTACAAATCTGAATAAATGAATGTAATGAAAAATGAATTCTTACTATCATGAAGCTTTACATAAAATTAATATATTGGATTTTGCAACATGTTAGCTATAGATAAACAGATATTAATAAATTGTAAAATGGATTTTTTATGCATTGAGTGTGCTGCAAAATATTTATTTTTAAATTAACGGTTTCAAATGTAATAATTTGTCACTTTTTATGTAATCATATTTTTTATATGCAGTAAAAAAATATTGATGTGCGTATTGACTACAGAGTCCAAGTGCTCGCTCTCATGTACAGTTCCGGTTAAATGAAGCAGACCAACAACCAACAGAAAACGAAGATGTCAGTAATGTTGTTTTCGATGCTCCCAATTGCAATGTTCAGGAACATGTAAGTTACAATTTAACCAAGACACTTCTAAATAAATACGTTTTTATCCGATCATTGCGTGACACGGGAGAGCTCTAAAACATTGTGAATTGTGAAATTTATAGACCTGTATTATATACCTTCAAAGTTTTCTAAATAAGATAGTTATCAGCTTTGTTTTACAATTATTGTATCACAATAGACTAGATCAGAGTTGACTAGTAGAAGTTGGTTAAACATACTATATATGTATGTTAATTTTTATTAAACTATTTGTCACTTCAAAATTCTGTTTATTGGTTACGAATTTTCTTTTCTATGTTTACGACTAATTATTCGTTTTAGCAAAATATATTTGTAATTTAATATTTGTTCAGTTTTGTGATAAATTATCGTTAAAAACTAATTAACCATTTTAATAAATAATGAAGGTTTAAAATGTTTGCTTTTGAGACATTATCAAATAAATAAGTTTAACATAAATAGAAACACCATTAAATTAAAGAAATTTATCAAAATGCTTAATAAGATATCTGGATTGTTTACATTATTATATATATTTTTTTATTGTTATATATTAAACTTAATTTGTTTTATGAATTACTTTTTAAAATAATTCATAGTATTACAGTAAACGTTGCTCGAAATTATTTGAATTGTATATAGTTTACAATACATAAGTGATGCATGCATTAGTTAAATATATATAATAAGAATATATTTTAAATATATAACTTTTCAACGCATCTATTTACATAATACCTTTAAATGTCGTTTCCTTCATATTCGTACTTTTGTAAAATATTTGTTGGTTTAATTTAATTTAAATATATTTTTGTTAACAGGTTTAATTATTTAGTATTATCCTCTATTTAGGATTATGTTGTCGCTGCTATTTACGTAGAAAATGCTCGGGATGCTAAATTTATTCAATTTAAAACAGACCCAAAATCATTACGGTAAGTTTCACTATAATATTCATAACAACTATTTTATATTGATATAACCAAGCATTTTTGTAATATTTACATGTAAATACTTTGTACATAGGTATAAAAGTGATTAACACATATGTTTCATTCTTATTTTGAAGTGATGTGTTATTTTTCTGTCAAAATAAATCTAAATTTGTACAGATGTAGTAGTAAAATTTCTATATATACTAATTTGCTTGTGTAGCATAATCATTATTTTATAACAGTATAATTATAAAATTATATATATATATATATATAACTATAACTATAACATTTATACATATTTATGTTATATTATGCCAAATACATTTAAATTTAACTATGTTATTTATAACATTTAAACGTCATTTTACACATTTTTTATGGATCACTTTTGGATTAAAATGTATTTGCTTCTGACATATTTTATGATTTAAATTTATCTCGGTAACATTTCAGAAAATAATTAAAGCTTTCGAAGACTTCAGACTTCAAATATGATTTTATAAATTGAACTATCCTGAAACATCAACTACACTTTGTTAAAAGATTTTAAATTACATTTTATGAATAACACCTATTTTCCTAATATCATATTTTAAGTAGTATTTAATTTATTATTAAATGAATAAGAGAAGGAATTTATGTTGCGAATAAAATAAATTATAAAGATATATAGTATACCTATGTATATATGAAGGTATACATATATGTATAATTTATAACTCGTCTTAATACGCACATTTGTAGATCATATCAGAAGTAGGCTAAATACCTGTATTACTAGATCATGGTAATTATAATATCTTGTCTGCATATTTGAAGAGCCGGTTTTCTTATAACTAGTGGTGAAGGTGTTTAACACACCTTATTGCACAGGTTTTATACCGACTGTAATCGATTTCAAATGCTTTGCCTTTCGAAGGTCGTTAGGTCAGTGATATTCAATTTTCGTTGATCAGATAATTGGCATATATGTTTGTGTGTTTGTAATAGATCACTATATTGACAAGACGAAATCCACACAACATGTGTTATTATACTCTTAGTTAAGTGTGTCAATTATTATTATTCAATATTCAAAATATATTAACATCAATATTGTTAGTTAACGGTTATACTGGGTAGTTTTAGCTTCGTATAGTATTGTTATATAGTAGAATTTATAGTAAATTTGTATCCATAACATTTATTCTATTTATATCCAAATCTTAAAGCTAGATTGACCGTGTATATCCTGATGATTTATTTCTAAATTGTATCACACATACAAAGTTCTATTTTGTTTTTCCTTTGTGTATTTATTTAAGTTTAAACATTTATTTTTTGAATACAAAGGGAATCACATAACATTGAACTCAATTGTAATAAAACAAAATATAAATTAGGGATTTCCTACAACTAATACATTACTAACAGTATGGGGAGAGCTGGACAGAACTTATATTTAGTTACTTTTAGTATTTATACTAGGTCAGTTCAGTTTAATTGGTTTTAGAACGTTTAACGATAGCTCGATATCGCGCCGGTGATGCAGATGCTTATCAAATTTTACATTATTATTACTCTTAAAGATGTAGGATGCACATATATGAATTAAACGTACTATAGTATGATATGATTGATTTAAAAATAATGTACACACCTACATATCAATCCATATAATTATAATAAACGTTTAAGCAAATATATAACAACTTTAAATCTTGTTATATTTAGATAGAGAATTGAATATCTAGGCACTTCAAAATGATATATAATATTGATTTTAAAAATCAAAGTTAAAAATAGTCATTATAGATATCTAGCTAATTTTTTTCTTTTTGTTTCGGTATTTTATAAATATCACGTCTATAACTAAGTAAAATCAAATTGGCGTGTGCTACAGGTATAATTATTATGAAATCTTTAAACCAACTGAAAGTGCGGACTCGACTTCATACTAATTTTCCTAAATATGTATATAGAGACAATTTCTAGAATATCAGTAATGTTATCGTCAAACCAAAAAGCGCGTCAAACCTAAGCGCGTTTAATCCTAGTCAAAACGGTTTGACTTTCAGTTACATTGATTCTCGTCACGTTTCCGCGCGGCGCCGATATCTGGAATTGAGTTGTTTGGAAAATTGAGTTCACACTTTCAGTTCCATTAGAAAAATACGTAATCTTTCGTAATTTTATTGAAGGAATGATGAAATTAATAGTCAGCTATTTTTTTCAACCTAACTGAAACGAGATTGTAAACTGAACTATACTCGTACTGTCTATAATTTTATTTCATAGTATACTATATCTAACAATAATTTCCTAAAAATAACAATTTTATAAATCTATTAATACATAGGCTATTTTTTGTAAAGTGTAACATTTATAACTGCTGCGAAAATAACATTTAAAAATGACCTTTAGATAGCGTAATTGACGTTAGTAAGAAATGAAAGATCGTTGTTAAAATCACGAAACTGTACACATAAAAGGCACAAAGATTTAGACAATTCATTAATATGCGTGCTTGTGTTACAATATGATAATTTGTGATAATTATGATTAGCTTCAACATATAGAATTATTTAGTAATATCTTTCTTGTTTGATACTTTATGAATAACTTAGCATTTTTATGTCATTGGCGTTATATGATAAGTGGTATAACATCGAAGGATTTGTTGTGTTATATACCTGATATTCGTAACTTTTTACCCCAAATCAATTTATAATTGTTTATAGTTATACATTTTCAGATTTATTTATTTAATATGTATCTAAAATATTGTTTAATTATTCAAAACTCGATATGAATAGAATGTTCTGTTCATCAATCAATAACTTGTTTTAAGCAAAAATAATTATTATTTTTGATTTTGATTTTGATTTTCTTAAAGAAAGTCAATCTACTTATTAATTATTTGAAATAGTATGTACCATTTATGATAACTAAAATAAAATAAATATATGTAATTTTAAATAGTCTGCATTAAGTTTAAATAGCCTATACGTTAGTTATATTTGTTATTTATTGTATAATTTTTCTTTTTCTGTAGGAACTAATGTCTATAATGGTTAATAAATAACTATATTTTAAGAATTCATAAATATGGCTGATATGTAGAAATCGAATTTCTTCTTGCATGATATATTATTGATTTTTCAATAATAACTAGGTGACTACCAGTACTTTATTATGATTATACCTGTTATGTCTGTTCAGATACTATATACTCTTCCGCAACAAGTGGTTTTACCGGGTCACATTCATAGTTCACATCTTACTGTGCTTCCTGATTTTGATCGAATCCCCAGGACTCGCCGACAACTTTGAAATTTTGAAAGTGAGTACGGATATTCCCTTTACAGAGTACCTAGCGCAATGTGTATCTATTCTGACTTCTGAGTTGGTCGACGACCTCATGTCAATTATAACCTAATTAATTGGACTTGTTTTAAAGTCGTGACATAATTTGTTCCGTTTGTTTGTACCTTTTGGAAATCTGATTTTTAACATCAATATTTTAGGTTTAATTTATATCGCAGCAAACGTTGAATAAACATAATTTATTTTCGGTGTCTGCCAATAACAAAACAATTAACGGCTTGATATTAATGTTGAACAATGGGTGCTTACGATATGAATAGTATAATTAAATACTACACTGTAGTTTATGGGAAAATAGAAGCTATAAACAGCGCAATATTCTTTATTGATGAGTTTAGTCAAACGATCCATCTAAATATTTTTTACCTAAGTTGCTCTCAAAACAAATATTGTTACGAAAATGTTTGAGTATATATAATTAAGATACTAAATAATATATATTTAGAGAATATAAAAGTAGTTTTAAAGAATATATATTAACCTACATATTACTCATCTATAAAATAAAACATTTTCATTGAGGTTGTGATATTTAATTAACATCCAGTTAAGCTTTTGTTTTTTATATACTAATATATATTTTATAACAAATATAAATATAATTGTTTGACGGAGTTGAATTTAAAATTAAATACATAAATTAATCAAATATTTTTTTAAATTTTAGCAAACATTTATTTCTTACTTAATTTTATTATTTTAAAATTATCTTATAATATTTGACTGATAATTAATTATTCAATGTGAATTTTTCTTATTGTTATTCATTGTAATAAATGTAACCCTTGAGATTATAAAGTTATCTTGCTTATTTTATTTAACTACTCATGTAAATATATATTCCTCTTTCAATGCTTCCTTTCAGTATTGTCTTGTTCTTGTGGAGCTGGTGTTCGTAATTTACCTTACTGTTCGATTGTGGATGAATTTCGTATGTACTGTCTGGGAGGTCTTTAAATGGGACAAAAAAAACTACGTCCTCGGCTTTTGTCTAATTGTAAGTTTTCTTATTCCAAAACCTGTGATTTATTATTTAATTATATTCTACATACATATTATTTGAATCAACTGATTAATGTTTTTTCAATTAAATGTAATTTTTGTTTTGAGTCTATTTTGACATTGAATATTATTATTTCAATTTTTATGCAAAATCAGTAAATGGAACATAATTATATTCCTATATTGTCCAATACATTTTCATTGTTTCTTATTAAACTTTAATTAATTATATTGTAAATCAGTTGCACATCTAATAATATTCTTAATGTTCTCTTATTCAATTTTACCTTGTTTTAAACAATATTTGATTACTATACTGTATATATTGTAATGCCTTGTTTAATAAATACTAATTTTATTATAGAATTTTAACAACGCAAATTTGTGTATTAATCACATTTTCTAATCTTTTGTCAAAAATAATAATTGATAGAATGTAATTCATTTGATTAACAAATGAATCTTTTTATGAAACATTCATATTAAAAAAAACTTCAAATGTTTACTAATGAATATATAGTAAATAATTGCTCATATTGCTCATAAAAGTTTTATCACAAAAATATACACAAAGTAGATGATTTTGATTATGAAGTTGTTTCCTTTCCTTTTCCTGATAGTAATATTCATTCTAATATTGTTTATAATTGTTTTTACAGCATCTTATTATTATTATTATTCTACTACTGCATCATTGTATTGTCATCTTTTCTTTTGGTCTGTTTTGGTTTTGCGTTCTGGATTTCGGTTTCATTTAACATATAACAACCACAGGCATGACTTAAAAAACGTATTATTTCCTAGGCCTGTGCTATTATGTACAAGTATAGCTTGGTTGATTTCTAGCATTCTCTTCCACCTTAAGTATTTGGTGTTATTTTTGCTGTATTGTAAATTACTCTAGGATATTTTTTACTCTTCTGTCCAGAAGCAGCCATTTTTCTATTTTTGGTGCAACCTTTGTTTGTTAGTCATCTTGTTGTATATTTACCCTTTCTTTCTCTCTTTTTGTTTTTCTCTTTTATTTTCCCCTTCTTTCTGGTTAAATGAGTAGATTTTGACTGCTGTTTTATCAACTTATAATGAAAGGAAATACAATCATTGATAAAATTTATATTATAATATAAAAATATGTGTTATTCGTTCTTTTTGTATGAGTTTATAGGTTTTGTGTTTAGATGATTTTGTTCTATTCTAATTTTAGCGTTTGTTTAACATGGAAATTATAGTGTGATAGGTATTTGCTTTATTTTTATTTTATATACCTAATATATTTTAATATAAACTCCTTTGAATATGTAATTAATTTTGTTTGTAGTCATGTTTGTTACGCGGATTAATTCTATATAAGTATACTTCTTGATTAACACTGTTAATATTCACTAATATATTCTTCTTTTAGAATAATGTAACAGACTACAAAATTCGTACAATTATAGTTTTGCTCGTAATATTATGTTCCACTTAATTATAGTAAAAATATTTATCCTGTTTTCTAAAACTTTATAAAGGAATATGAAGGCCAGGTGTTGAGGGATCATACGAGAAATAAAATTTAAAAACGCGATATATTTCACCATATTTCGTCAAGCGAATACGGTGGTTACAAACTAATTATATGTAGTGAATGAACAATAAATATACATAACTACATACCAGATTAACTATAACAATGACATGATAGCAAATGCCAGCTGAAAAACGTAGAAATAGAAAACATAAATATTGACAGATATTGTTTTTTTCTTTTCTCACCTGTCAATTGACTATTATGTAATTGTTGTAGTAAATAGGGTAATTTCGAGGAAATACTTAAGTATAAAATTAACAAAAATATTTTTCAAAATACTTAATTTTTTTAGCTTAACAAAATTTTAAGTATTTTCTGTTTCTAGAAGCAAATTAATGAAAGTTTTTCAGAGATTAAAAAATGTATTCTTTTAATTAAAATATATACTCAAGTATTACTTACATTGCGTGCGTTCCTACAAAATAACATTAAATAACATCCTATAACATATAAGAAAATAATTAAATCAAATAATTAATGAGTCTTAATATAAAAATGAAGTATATTTATGTATTTACTATTGATCTACATACATAAACTATATATTTAATAATATTTTTACGTAAATAACAAAAATTACAAAATTAATGTTTCAAATTATCAGATTTAGTTATTTTACCTTATACTCGTACATAAGGTAAAATAAGAAATAAAACGATCTATATGTATTTTATGGTCGTATTTTTCAGTCAGTTATAAGTTTATTATCTATTTTTAGAAGTTTATTGGTGAGAATATAGACTTAAAAATTACAAACGCATATCACTGCATTGTCTGAATTTTATGTAAAGTTGCACTTAGGTTAACAATAACAATAGTATACAAATTTAGGCAGTCAATAATCTTTAGACTGAATGTAAAAGAACGATATAGGTTTATCATATTCAATGTGATGTACATTTTTCAGTAATTATAGTCTATAGATGTATAGTCTCTTTATTTCTCTGAATAAATTATATTCTCCGCTTGTTGTCCATAACTGGATGTTCTTTTAATTATGCATATCATATCCGGTCTTTTAATCGGAGTTTAAATTAAATACTTAAATGGAACACAACTCTTATAAAATATTGGAATTCACTAGATAGCATTTGAATAAATAAAATAGAATAAGACTGTAAAAAGCGTTTCGATGCGGTAAAATAATTGATTGCATTATTTCGAGGTATAGTCCCATTCATGTAATAAAAAATATGACAAGAAAAGCGAGACACAGCATATATAAGCAGGCGATTAAGTTATGATGACGCACAAAAAGAATATATTATATCTACATGAATCGAAAAATTATAATAGGTTATTGTGTAGGAATATAGTTACGTAATAAAATCGATAATCGATAGCAAGATATAAAAGGCTTAAAAAGGTTAAAAAATGGGAGTATGTATATCTAAAATTACGATTCTATAATAATATATACGGTTATACATTTTATCAATTAAGGGAACAAAAATTCTGTAAAATTAGGAAAAACAAAATATATCATTATAACAATTTTAACATAAAAAAGAAATAAGGTAAAATAAGTAAAAAATATGGGAGCGTATAATCTAAAAATAACTTACATAAAAGCTATATAGTGAAGTGCGACATGGCATGTGGAGTGAGACAAAGAAAAAGCGAACTCAGTAAATAAGATGGGAAAGTTCTTCACACTAGTTTAGAGTTGATAGTAAGTCTGTGTGAGGCGATGGCCATGGCTTCTTTGAAGCGAAGTTGTATCGGATCAATCTCTCTGTGTAGAAGGGAAGTGGAGATTTCAGCCTGACAGGAATGACAATGTTTGTAAACGCTACTATTCGTGAGGTGTTCTCTGTAGCGGTGGGGCAGTTGGCGTATTGTACTTTCTATGTACAAGTAGAGTTGTAGGCTGAGCAGGACAGAATATATACGCAATTCCGAGAGGAGAACATAGATTGGATTTTAGTAAGCAGGAGTTGAAGGAATATGCTTTGGTGAGAGGTTTAGTCTTGAGGAAACTTCTTAATGTGTACGACTACGGTATATCCGGACCATAGAGTATTGATAGATAGAGTTGCGATTCATCTTGATTATTGATAACAGTTTGATACTAGGGTAATAGAATTGTACTATTCTATTACCCTAACGATTTTGTAAAATAATACTTTAAATACACTAAGTCTTGATAATTGATCTAATAATTATAAAAATAATACTACTTATTTATTACCCATTTATGTAAAATTCATTAAAATACATTGATTTTTTATCGACAAAAATGTACAACGCGATGCATATGAAATCAATGAGAGTCAAAACTCTTTATGGTCCAAACATTGAATTTGGCCTCTCGAAATACAAGTTTGAGTTGTTGACAAACGGACACTGTATATGTAACACATATTTATAATATAGGTATAATAGAGCCACTCCGTGTATTACAATATAGTATAAAACATTTAATATACTTAGCTAATATAGGTAACACATAGAATGACTGACAACTAGAATAAATGAATAATATCTGGCGCAAATTATAGCCAATTTCAATAAACGTCATTATACTAACAATGGAATACATAATTAAGTTAAATTGTTGTTGATAAGAAATAAAGCGATCTTTATTTTATGGTCGTATTTTTCACTCAGTTATAAGTTTATTATATATTTTTAGAAATTTATAGTTGAGAATATAGATTTAAAAATTACAAACGCATATCACTGCATTGTCTGAATTTTATGTAAAATTACACTTAATAGTTAACAATAACAATAGTATACAAATTATGGCAGTCAATAATCTTAAGACTGAATGTAAAAGAACGATATAGGTTTATTATATTCAATGTGATGTACATTTTTTAGTAATTATAGTCTATAGATCCTATAGTCTCTTTATTTCTCTGAATCTGGGCAATAAATTATATTCTCCGCTTGTTGTCCATAACTGGATGTTCTTTTAATTATGCATATCATATCCGGTCTTTTAATCGGAGTTTAAATTAAATACTTAAATGGATCAAAACTCTTATAAAATATTGGAGTTCACTTGACAGCATTTAATTAAATAAAATAGAATAAGACTGTAAAAAGCGTTTGATGCGGTAAAATAATTGATTGCAATATTTTGAGGTATAGTCCCATTCATGTAATAAAAAATATGGCAAGAAAAACGAGACACAGCGTATATAAGCAGGCGATTAAGTTATGATGACGGACAAAAAGAATATATATATATACATGTTAAAAAAAATTATAATAGGTTATTGTGTAGGAATATAGTTACGTAATAAAATAAAATCGATAGCAAGATATAAAAGGCTTTAAATGGTTAAAAAATGGGAGTATGTATATCTAATGTAGTACGTCCCACTGCTATTTTGACGTAAAGCATCGAATTACCCCTCAAGAGAATCTGCCTCTAATTTTCCGAGTAGGACGTATTGGAACTTATGGTCGGCAAAATGTTTCCGCCATATCTTTAAAATAGAAAGGCAGGGAGGAGGTCAATGTAACGCAGCAAATCAAAACCAATCAGGAATTTAAATAAACCTCACAAAAGTTTACTCTAACTATTTTTAATTATAAACATAATTTGATAAATTGTACTATTTTACAGTGAAATAAAAAAATTACGAAATATAGTATATGTATATAAGTACATCAATAATATGCTTAAAATATATTTAACGTAAGTAAAGGAAACTTTAATTATTTTATACTTATTAAGATAAAGTAAGAAACATCATAAATTAATTTTTATTTCACGCTTCAAATATTTATACCTATGTAGGTACTTCTATTAGACATGCAATTGATTGCTGCATCACTTGTCGGGTTTCACTACCGTGTTTCATGAGTTTTATATCGATTTTGACCTTTATAGATGGCATCATGCGAGAAATAGGTACTTTCCCGAAAGTGGATTAAAAATGGATTCAAGGAATCATTCTATATTGAATGAGATCATGATCGTCATTTTTGGGAACATGAGTATTTCTTTATTTAGGTACAAATAACGATCTTCCATAATTTTAAAATATAAAAGATTGCGCAATTCACTTTTATTATCAAATTATTACCTCAAAAACTAATAAGTTACCTGATACTGTAAGCTTGAAGTGCTACAAAGGATAATTGAAAACGATGGGGGGTCAATAGGAACACCTTGTTCTCTTTTATAGTAGGAGCTATTTCTGGCCAGTGATTCTTACATATTATTCTCATATATTTTGTGACTGGCTGAAAAACGACACAGAGAATAATAAAATAAATATTTTCTTATTAATGAAAATGTTTTATGAAATTTAAAAAATTTAAACATTATACAAATATGTATATGGGTGCTTCTTTGATTTTATTAGGCAACACATTCAACCATAATTAATTTCTAATTAATGTTTCATTAACTTCAACCATAGGTACATCTTCTAATTATTATTGTAATTAAGATAAATTTAATCCATAAACAAATGTAAAACAAATGTCAGACAAATTAATTGAGTTGGTACTAGATGTGTTTGTTTATTGTGTCAATACAGGTATCAAGCATATATTATATATATTTCAGTATTTCAGTATTTATATAAATCAGAATATATATAATCTGAAAATAAAAATATGTTACATTTATATATATAAATACTACTGTATATATCAACATTTTAAAAGATAGGCAGTCTTGTTTTTTCCTGTATCATAATGTTTTAAATTGGAAACAGCGTATCAGCTATTCTACAATAAAGTCTATTTAATAGATAGTATGAGAAATATCTTCTGGTTTTAAACTTACAAAATCATGCAAACACATCGTTAAGGTTAAAATTTAAATGCATTAATATGATTATTAAAATGTCATACCATGTTTTAAATATTGTCATTTTATTAAATTGCCATGCTTGTATGGCAATATGATATTGTACTTAAGAAAAAACTAACTTTTATTCATAAACATACATTTCTAATTATAGTACAGGCATATTCTTAACTTTCTTTATTTCAAGTAACTTATGTATTTGATTAGCTATATTATTACTATTCATTTTATGCCATGGACTCCAATTACTATTACTTTATTATTACAATACTTTTAATAATAGGTACTACACACATATACAAGTGTCAGTGGTAGTAGTATTTTATCCATGACAAATGTACAAATATCTAGTTTAGTAATGCTATAAAAACTGAATATAATGAAAGATATATTCATATAAATTAAAGAGTGCTATATTATTAGATTTACTTTAGTGTGTGTTTGATAAATATAATTTAATTCAATAGTAAAACATATTTTATATATAAAAATATGTTTAAAAATGGAATACAATATAAATAAATAATTAATAAATTTGTTTTGTTAGTTACATTTTATTTTATTTATTTATTTTGATGATCTGCTTTGTATTCCTCATCTTTCATTTTTATAATTATGCAATATAGAAAATGACACGGGTGCCATTTAGTGGTACCTGTTACTATATGGGTGCAGATCACGGCGTACTTTAAGTACATATAAAGTTTATAAAGTACGCCGTGTGTATGCACCAATAGTAGAACGCAAGGGACAGTTACAAAGTAGTTACCCCGGGACAGTCTAACTAGGTTTTACAGCTTTCTTATTCACGTGAGATGGCTGATTATCTTGATATAGATGCCAACCGACTCTACAAGCCCAAGATATTTGAGACATGTTGAGCGCACGCTACCAAAGAGTGAAATGAATTTATGAAGATCAAGTATTTATTATTGTAGACTGACAATTATAATTATATATAAGTAGATGCAATTTTTGCGTGTATTCACAGCAGCGTATTAACTTAACATCACTCATGCGTATATATACACTTTTATTATTATGTCTTTTAGCTTATCGATTTCTTTTACACTTGCCTTTGATAAGGTGGTTTTATCACGAAATAAAAGGCTCTATCGTATTACTCTTTTTATAAATTAATACATTTTCGTAGCTACACCGGCTTTATAAACTCCATTTTTATAATGTGTGCCTCATTTTGTTTAGCACTAGCTCGTTCATTCGAATGTAAATTGTTGATTTAATATACCTACCTTCGATAGATATAATCACTATCAGAATTGTTCATAGTTGTCAAGAGCTCATCTAGTAAAAACTGCTCAAGCTCGGATTATATTTTTTGTCTGGTACTTGAGTCGATAAAGGTTCAAGCAGCTTTTTTTATAGCGGCTCTAAGACTATTGTCATGTAGTTTTAATGTTCCAATTTATTATGAAACTACTATTATCATATTTCAATATTTTATGATTATCCTGTTTCGATCGCTACGTATAATACTAGATAATGATTCGTTATTACTAAAGTCGTTATTACTAAAATTACTTAGTCACTTACTAAAATATCTGATACATTAAATTAATATGTTATGATATATTAGGTAACCTGTGTTAAGAAGTTTCAGTTTCTATTATGTTTATATAGTTCTATAAAACCGACCAAAGTGTTATAAGTAGAGAGACAAATTTGTATTAAAACATCATTTGAGATCATTAATATAGTAAATCTACATAAATTTTCACAGACTCAAATAGAAGTATTCATGTTAAAGTGGGTGTTACGTAGTAAAATAATCTCCAACATGTATATTTGGTATATATTAAATTGTTCAAATCAAAAATCCTATATATATTGCAATAGAAAATAGAAAATGTTTGTATTATCAGAAGTAAAAAATTGCAATTTTAGAATATAAAATTATAAAACATATTATTTTATTGATCTGCTTGGAACTTTGGCTTGAATTATTGTTTTACTATTTTAATATAAGAAACGAAAATGTTAACATATTCAGACGAATTGTGATGCGGTACAATGAAATTATTCATTAATATTTTTACTATGATGGTGAAGTAATTAGCAACGATATGCTACAAAGGAAACTCGACGTATCCATATAATCATGTACACAGAGTTAGGTGCAATAAGTTACTTCATTGACGGATTAAAGATAGATATATATATATATATTAATTAATAATTAGATCTTGTTATAACATTATTTGATCTTGACTAAATATAGTTACCATAATAAAGCAGACATTGCAAATTTTGTTTTTTTATAATGAAGGTTGTGCCTTCATAAGGACTACAAATTCTAGAGTTAAATTCATAACTTCGGTAACTTAGATTATTTTTTATAAAATGTATGCAAATATTTTACTGTACTTTGTTTGTAAAAATATTGTCACTATTTTTGTTACTATTTCATTATTATCTTCTATTTTTTTACACATGGTATAATTATCCACACACCTTATTCAGACTATATTTGTGGAAAAACCGACATAACTTTATTAAAACGGGAACATTTTCTCCATAATAAGTGTTTTTTGTTGATTCTACATAGTTTATAGTTTCATCTGTATATTCAAATTTGGGGAATTATTTATCGAAGAATAAGTAATATAATTAAACTGATTACTTTAGAACTAATCCTTATAGGTGGGTTTGTCCAATTATATTCAATTGTAAAAACTGAAAACCTGGTTTTACGGATTTTAAATAAAATATTTTATTTTTGTGATTTACTCTCTTTAAAAAACTACTTTTTGCTTTTATTATTCAGTGCACCTTTGTGGATATGCTTCTCTATGTCATCTTGGAGTCTGCCGGAGTAACCAAATACATTCGCTGGTCCAGATTTTTACGCCCTTTGATTGTCATTAATGCATTAGAACAACGTCAGGTTGGTCTCTACTCAGATAGTGTTTTTTTATATTTTTATACATAGAATTATATATATTAATAGATTATTATAATAATTATGTATTTATGATTAAATTATTTATCCAACAAATTCTAAATGGACAATTTTTCTTTTAATAAAGTTACTTCATAACTTAGGTTATTTAACTTTTCTCTTATAACTGTGGCATAACTTTGTTCATTTAAGTCTAAAATATTGAATCTAGTTTCCAATGTGCAGTTATTAAGTAATAACTGTTTATGCATACATACTTCAGTAGTATATAAGCCTAGTTTTGATTCCCTCATTTCCGGCTAAAAACGTTTCTAGCAAAACAGCAAACAAAAGATCGTTTGGTCCTATGCTACGTAAATTTCGGACAAATTGACGTAATACAGTTCGATCCTTAAAATAGAATAAGTCTGCAATTTATTTAAGTTATTTATAGTTACAGAAACACTAACTTGTGTCATTGTTCACTGAAGTTTAATAAAGCACAGCTTTAGGCAAGGTGAGAGCTTACTAGCCTATACTAGCTAATGGTTCAAAAAAGTTTATGCGTATACACCTAACTTTTGATCAAACAATTTCCTGCTTAATTGATTTCATCTATGTATGTTAAAATGAAGCTTTGTTTAAATGATTGCTTATTTGTATATAATATCAGTATTTGTGCTCAAATTTTGAAACTAAATCACCTTCTTCGTCAGATTCGTCGAGTTGTCCGCAATATTCGTCGACTCATCCCCAAAATCCTTCCTATTACAGTTCTCATCATGCTCACAGTTGCAGTTTATGCTTTGCTCTGTTTCAAGCTTTTCTTTAAAAAGTAAGTCTTTACTATTACGATGGCGTTTTCAATATTAACTTTCTTTGTGCCCAAGTTTCGTATCACTAAAAGTATTATCGTATAATTCAAATGGAATTCTTTCAAACTCTATATCTTTAGATTCACGAGAAAAACAGTTGTTCTATATAAATCTTCATAAACAATAACAATTTAGGGAGCATTTCCGTTTAAAGATGTTTTTAATTTCAAAATATTATTTCAGTGGGAATCATTTACGCATTGCAACCATAAAATGATATACTTCTTTGATAGTAACATGATATTTATGTATAATAAATATTCCTTCTATAAAGTGTCATATCATTTTGTTTAGTGCATTTATTCCTTTATTATTCTATTTGTAATAAATTTAGCATTTATAGTATTATTACTTGCACTTTGATCAATAAAGGGGTGGAAAATTATATTTTATTTGTTAGTTTTATATGTGGCATATAAATAATCTCATATTATGCATTAACGATGCATTTTATTGGTTTTAAAAACCAATTATTGTTATGGGTTACTGATTATCTCTCTGTATTAAATTTGCAAACTTTTATCACCGAGTTTTAATGTAGGCGTAAAATATCATCTGAAATTTTAAAAATAAACTTTCAATTTTTAATTTATCTTATACTTTATTAGTACGAATTTTAGTCAATTTAATATCATATTTATCATAAATATCATCTATTTTTATGTTAATTGAAAAGCCACATAACACTTATAAGTTTGCTTATATGTGTATTTGCCTATACTTGCTAAGTATAACATTTCAGACGAATCGGCAAACTAGGCAAATTTATTATTGTTTACTTTCTGATCCTTATCAC
This sequence comes from Invenusta paracnida, assembly GCA_036023295.1. Taxonomy (NCBI): domain Eukaryota; kingdom Metazoa; phylum Platyhelminthes; order Proseriata; family Coelogynoporidae; genus Invenusta; species Invenusta paracnida. The sequence continues at coordinate 22,670 of JAYRBW010072728.1, forward strand.
TAACTACATTTCAACTTTGCTAACCACAGTAAACGATTTGCGCTAATTTACTTTACATTGTATTATTTCTTTAATAATTTAACTAAAAGCAATATATATTTTCTTGTTATTCACACAGTGGAACTTTCTTAACAAAAAAAATAGACTATAATTTTGTTTTTAGACCCTGTAGTGGCACGGTTTACATAATTGTGGACTATTGACCTATATATATTATGCATCTCACTTAGCATATTACATACATATTAATAATTAACAGTATTTTACAGCCGTTTATTGCACTTAATATGTGTATATATGCATAGAGAAATAATACATAGAGTTTCAACTCTTATTGATTCTGTATGCAGTTTTATACTACTATTCGTCTACCCAAGAGCTTTTGAAAAATATATATATTTTTAATTCACAGCAATTAAATCGTTTAAACAGTAAAAAAAGTTTAGATACACAGACACTAAATAATATATTTCGGACAACGTACGTCTGTTAAAATTGAATGAATATATATATATATATATGTATAGAGAAAGAGAAATAAAGAGTATCTTCTCGGATAAAAAGTTTATTATAATAAACTTTTATCCGAGAAGATACTCTTTATTTCTCTATTATTATCCGGATAAGTGGAACAAACCTATTTTATATATATATAATATGTGTATTTACTTTTAAAATTAATTTAATCAAAATATTTAATACTACTTTTTGTCTACCCATTTACACGAAATTTATTGAACTAAAACGATTTTATATTGACAAAATTGTACAATGCGATGCATATGAAATAAATAAGAGTCAAATCTCTTATAGAATTACTGTATAATTACTCTATGTATATATGTATGTCTGCATTGTATCGATTGTACAGATATCGCTAAACTATTCGAGACTGTTATTAGTGGATATAACGGGGGTAGTGGAATCTACAGAACACCTGCGCTCTTCCACTACCCCCAGTATGATGAGGCCAGGTTGAAGACCTTAAGCCGTCCACCCTATGACAACAGCATGAGAACAAACCCTAAACCAAATTCTGAATTTCCTGGGGTTAGCCGGCCGCTCGCGACCCGGAAATATACCCGCCAAAAATAGAGAGAGAGACTGTTATTAGCAGTAATTTAGTAAAAGGTGTTCGCCATATTTTCAAATTTATAACGTAATACTATTTCCATAATGTGCATAAATAATTTATCTACAGCACTTCTGTTTAAATTATTTTATGGTATACATACTTTTTTTTAGTACAAAATTTTCATTTTATTATTAAAACCGAGTACAAATTTTATAATGGATCAACATTCTTATTTCTTTTTAATGTTTTTTTTTTCAAACAATCAGGAAATTTGTCTACCCTGATAATCGCCCCTACTTTCAATCATATATTGAATCCTTTTGGGATCTCTGGATTCTCACTACTACTTCCAATAATCCGGATGTCATGTAAGCATTGTAAAATGTGTAACAAAAAGCACAAGGATGTCATTACGATTTCAGTCACTATAAATTGATAGCTTACGTATTGTTTAATACAAACGAAGAAAGCTTTTAAAAAGGCCATCAAACAGTAAAACATTTACATTTTAATTTTGTTTTTTAAATCTACTAAACTTTTATTTATTTACTTATGCATTTTAAATTTGAGTAGTATGAAAAGGACTCTAGAACAATTTCAATGCAATTTTGAATAGTTTAGAGTATTTAATTATGATTTTTATTCCTTATTCTAAATGTTTTACTTTATGAGAATTATTTTTGGATTTTATGGTATGGTTATTTAAGTGTTAAATAATATTCTTTTTTGGTATTCCCTTAATAATCTACTCTACTTAAAGCACAAGTAAGTTTTATTGGCAAGTGTATTTGCATTTTCTCTGCTTCTATTTCCAGGATGCCAGCATATTCCCGATCAAGTGTATACAGCAGTGCCTTTCTTTCTTTCTACATTATGGTTGTTATGATCCTTTTCCCAATTCTACTCGCCACAACAATGGATAACTATAAAAAAAATTTACTGGTAAGGTCAAATATGATTTGAATATTTTTAAATAACCGAAGAATTCTTAACTTTTCTATAAATTAATGTATAGGCAGAAATCAAATCCACAGTTCTAATGAAACGTAAGACTCTTAATACTGCCTTTGATTTGATTTCTGATATGCGAAATGGAGTACGAGTTCTTCCGAAAACTCACTGGATGACTCTTCTTCGTCATATAGATAGTAAATTGTCTGCTGCGAAATGCCAACTTCTATTCTGCATTCTTGAAGATTCAGACGGCGACTATTTAAGCAAGTGTTATTTTTCTATAAATAATCATTATTATTTTTGTTTACTACTTATTATTTTTAGAAGTAGTCTAAAATGTTAAGTATTATTTTTACAGCACGATCTCAATTTTTTGGTATTGCTGATCTTCTTAATGTTCATTTAACGCAAGTGGTTGATCGGATAAACTTTTTTGACGTGCATTGTTGGAGAATTTATGATTCTTTCCCAAGTTTAATGCTGAGAAAAGTAATCAAACACAGGTATGAAAAATATTACATTTTATCCTGATTTATTTTTATTTTAAGTATCGTCTACACGAATTAAAGAAAGAAATTAATGAAATTTGACACTTCACACATAAATTGTTATCCTTAATTTATACACCGTATTTTTCTGTGTTAGATTATTTGACTGGGCATTTTATGTATTTATTTTGGCTAATGCAATTTGCATCGGACTTGAGGTTGACCAAGAGTATGTCTTCCTGTCTATCTTTTCAATTGAAATCGTTCTTCGGATATATGCTAAAGGTTTCCGACGATACTTCAAGCACTTTTCAAATATGTAAGTCTAAGATCTGTCATTCTTTTTTTCTCGTTTCTATTTTTACTGCACAAGTTTAACTTATTACAAGGTTTACTTTTTAATTTATTTATGAATTGTCAGATCAAATCCATTAAAAATAGAAATTGCTATATATGAAGTACTATTTCAAAAATTTAATAAAGAGACTTCTAAATAGACATCTAAATGTCCTCTTCTTTAAGAAAATGTTTCATTAGATTTATAAATGAAATAATATAGGCCATAATCTTAAGAACAGTATAGAAATATGAGAAAAAATTACATATTTAAAATATTTATATATTTAATTAAAACAAGTTATTATATCATACTAAACATGACCAGAGTAAGGATTAATGTTAGTAGAATAGTATAAGTACTAAATAAAATACAAATGTTTAATACTTAGTGGGAAATCCTTTGGCCTTAATAACGGCCTCAATGCGACTAGGCATCGAGTCTATCAGCTTGTGCAATAAGTCCGGTGTAATGATGTGCTTCCAAATTCG